>ML794776.1:114048-141430 GCA_009831015.1 Picea engelmannii
CTGGTGACTCCACTGAGTAGAATTTACGAAAGAAATAATTGCACCCAGAAAAGGACTTAAAAGATCCAAATCTGAACACATCCAAGCCACCAAGGCTCATCCTAACCCTGAGAAGGACATATTAGTCTTTGATCTAGAAAGGAAACTAAGAAAATCCACTATAGCTCAGAGATATACCTCCCCCCTCAAGGGTAAAGTTGCACCCCAAGAGTCTACTTCTCTTCATCATCGCAATCAGCTTGAATTTTATATCCCTGAGAATCACAATTCCAAGGAACCTAATACATCTTCAACTCCTGACTCTACTTCATCATACAGTCCAGCATCCACCCCTGTAGCTCCCATAAATCTTCAAATTCCTATTGCCCAAGCAATGGCTGCTAACAGGATGAATGCCATAATTGTTGCCATATATGCCCCTAGTTCTTCTTATAGTCTTACATGCACTCCCAACCACATATTGCATGAAATATTTACCAAGATATGATGGGGAAGGTGATGCCATAGTTGGGGAAGATCTGGTAGCCTTCTACAACTTTGCAGACAACTTTAACATTGACTATGCAGATGTATGGATGAGGTTGTTTGTGCAGATTCTAGATGGGGAAGTAAGGAAATGGTTCGGGGGTCTTCCTCTAGCCTCCATTGCAGATATTGATGTGTTAGATGAATATTTCATAAAGCAATGGGGAGATAGGAGATATTATCTCTACTACATCACTGAGTTTTGGGCTCTAAAGAGAAATAATGGTGAATCTATTTCAGACTTCACTAAGAGATTCAATAAGATTTATGGTAGAATCCTAGATGAGATCAAACCAACTAAAGCCTATGCCAATATCACTTATGCCAATGCATTTGATGCAGATTTCTCCCTTCTGCTGAGGGAGAGAAGATCCAACACCTTGTTGTCCATGCAGGAATCAACCGTTGAGGTTGAATACAATATCTTGGCATCATACAGGTTAAATACTAGATCTGATAAAGACAAGAAGAAACAAAAATAAGATTCCCCTGCCTCCTCTAACCCAGCCACATCTGATCCCAAACTTGATGAAATGACCAAAACTTTGAAGGATCTGACATCTAAAATAGCTAAGATGAAATGGGAATCTAAACAACCAAACAGAGCTTTTCAAGGGGTTGGAAATAGAAATCCAAACCAGTTTAGAAGGCCTAATGATGTCCCTCAGATAATGCAGAGAGAAAGGAGGAATGTTGATGATCAAAGGGTAGTGCCTCCTTTCCAAGACAATCGGATTGAGGATATAGATGTAGACAACGATGTTTTAGATGATATTGTTGTTGTACTTTTCAATGAAACATATTTTTATACCAGTCACTTAACGCAACAATAATATGAGGTAGCACAACTGTCAAATCAGTTTGATAATCAGATAGGGGAAGAGGGAGTTATTCAAGGCCAACCCCAGAAAAAATATGATTTGAGGCCTAGAGCGGGGGCTCCTAAAGCCACTACCTCTGATAAAAACAAACAATATGAAGTTCCTCCCAAGCCAAATCCAAGTAAAGGTATGTCATCTAAAGTTGAGCAACTTCCCCCATCTAAACATGTAGTCCCTGAAATAAAGGAAGCTGATAGGACACCAATGTAACGTCCCCTGGCCACCCACAGGCCGGGGAATGACACTCCATAGAAATTTCTCATGCTCTGATACCAGTTGATAACATCCTTAGTCTTAAATAGGTCGGGCCATGCTACTCTAGGGAACACTTTCATTCTTTTACTGCGGAACATATAGTAACATACCCAGTATTGAACTGAGTTATGTCGCATAAATTTTCTCTTCAAACTGCATGCAACTTAAACATATACATACAACACTCTTGCGGAAGCTTTACATATAAACGTAAACAAAAAATTACATTCTGTAAATATATGATTTCATACTGAAATAACAGTAAACACAGATATGCAGCATATACAAGGAAATACCCATAAACATACAGGCAGTTATAATCACATATATGATCAACTATAACACAAGCATGTAATAACAATGCAGCATATAATTTTATCATATGATTGGTAATTATCTTGGAAATATTGTCACCAACTGCGTACAGACCGTCCACGAACCTCCCATCCTTATACTACATTGTTCATCACTCTCAACAGTGAGTCACCCCCGAGCTGGGACTGAACTCCACCTGGGTAAAGGGGTTCCTAACCAAGCTAAGGTTCATAGACAACAGGAAAGAATTCATATTAGGTGCTCACTCAACTAACAGCCTATAGCCTCTCATTCCCCACATGCATGTCCCATGCAAGGAAGTGTTCCCCTTCTCTTCTCAACAGTCCCTCAGCTACCCCACTTCCCTTCTAGGGCTTCAGCAATAGGTCGGACAGGAAGTCTCATAGCATTGTAGCTACAGTTTAGCACCTTCAAGAATTAATCCCCGGCAATTCTCTCACTCGGAGAATTGCTCACGGGCCTGAAAACCTGCCTCTTCAATTCCCACAGGCCTAACAAACCACTTCTTCAATCCCTCTCCCAAGATAACCAGGTACACCAACCGGAATGGTTATGGAAACAGGCTCAGATACAGTGAAATGAATGTCTGAAGGATAACGGACTGTGTGAATGAAATGGTCATGGAATCATTGACTGGATAATTGAGTGATGGAAGGAATCACCGTGAAAACTGATCGTGAAAGTGATGGTGAGAATGATGGTCAAGCTGCTGGTAAGAATCCCCGTGAAAAAGTGACCAAATGAGCTAAGTCCCCACGATATGAGTGCATGTCCCCAACTTGACACGTGTCATGTTGGAAGCTACTTTGGTCCACTTGTCCCCAACTTTAGAACTTAGGATAAAATAATAATCCATACTTTATGCTTTAGGAAATATTAATATAATATTCCTTTTTGGCTTAAGCTCTCTAGCTTAGCCCTTTCCCTTAACTTTTGGCCCTCCCTTTCCCTAACTAGTGAATTTCAGTTCCCCATCTCTTTTATCGTGGTCGGTCTGTGCGCACTGATGTATTTTATATTAATCATGAGACATATACAAAATAGGTGCATTGGCCTTTAACATCTAGGTGCTCTGGCCTAATTCCAAAACATAAGCATCTCATCTTATAATAACTGGCTCACCAGCCTATAACACATAGCATATACACAAGGCTCGTTGACCTCCATACTGCACACACTTTAGTTACTAAGCGCGGTATCCGGAAATGTGCACACTGCATCATTTTACTGCGCAGTTCATGCGCGCACTATGCCATGGAAGGTGCATTACAAAATGATGTCAAAACAACTCACCATCTTAAGTACACTTACATTACATTTACAATTGGGTTCGGTTGAGGGATATTACAATCCCCTCCCCTTATTTATGCACTGTCCTCAATGCATCATATACCCATATACAACAAAATTTTCAAAAATACTCAAAAAGATGTGAGTATTCTATCTGCATTGCATCCTCATGCTCCCAAGTAGTTTCCTCAGGACCGTACCAAGTCCATTGGACCTCTACAATCCCTATGGATCGGTTCTAGAGCTTCTTGACTTTCCGGTCCAAAAATGCGCACAGGATGCACTTGAAAAGCGCCTTCTTACTCCACCTGAATCACATTCCAATCAATAACATGATTAGCATCAGGTACATATTTCTTTAGCAATGATACATGGAAGACATTATGAACAGACATAGATGCAGGAAATGCAATCATATAAGCAACTAGACCAATCCTCTATAGGATTTCAAATGTTCCCACAAAATCTGGCTGCCAACTTGGCGCAACTTACCAGCTTCAGGGAACTCCTATTAGCTTTCACTTTCAAGAAAACATGATCACCCACTTTGAACTCTCTGAGGGTTATGTTCTTATCGACATAACTTTTCTGCCTGTCTTGGGAAGCTTTTAAATTCTGCTTAATTTTTATCATTTGGTCCTCCATCTCCTTGAGCAACTCTGACCCAAATACTGTCCTATCATCTGGATTATCCCATCTTACTGGAGTATTTCACTTTCTTTTGTAAAGTGCTTCAAATGGGCTCATATTCAACGATGCCTGATACCCATTGTTGTAAGCAAATTCTACCAAGTGTAGGTAGTCTTCCCATTTCGATGGTTTTTCCATCACATACATTCTCAATATGTCTTCTATCACTCTATTCACCCTCTCTGTCTTTCCATCAGACTCAGGATGATAAGCTGTACTAAAGTTCAGATTCGTTTTGAATCCTTTGAACAATCATTTCCAGAAATTCAAGGTGAATTTCGAGTCTCTATTGAACACAATTGTTTTAGGAATTATGTGCAATCATGCAACTTCCTTCATGAAAATATCAGCAACATCTACTTCCTTGTGAGTAGTTTTCAGTGGAACAAAATGGGTAGTTTTCGTAAGCTTGTCCACCACCACCATGATCAAATTGTGCAACTTTCCTGTTCTGGGCAATCTCGTAATAAAATCCATTGTCACCACTTCCCACTTCCATTCAGGAATGGGTAAAGGTTGCAGCAACCCTGTTGGGTGCCTATGCTCATCTTTAACTTTCTGGCATTCCATACATCTAGCGATGTATTCAGCGATCTCTCTCTTCATACTTGGCCAAAGGTAATTTCTCTTGATCGCTGCCATGATTTTCCGATATCCAGGGTGCCCTGCATAAGGAACATTATGCATTTCATGAAAAATCGTACGTTTCAAGTCCTGGACATTTGGAACAAAAATTATGTTCTTGTACAGCAGTATTCTGTCTTTTCCCAAACTATAATTATCCACATTTTCTGGCATCTTACCCTATTGTAGCATTGCTACCAATTCTCTGTATTGCAGATCTTCTTTTGCAGCCTCCATAATTTTTCTTTTAATATCGGTCTGATACATGCTAATGGTTGTAGCATGTAGTTCATGCACCCTCCTTCTGAGTGCATCAGCCACTTTATTCTCTTTCCTTTTGATATGATTTATATCAAAGTCATATTCTCTTAGAAATTCTAACCATCTTCTTTGCCTATCATTTAGACTTGGCTGATCAAATAAATATTTCAGACCATTGTGGTATTTTCTTAGCTCAAACCTCTTTCCCATGAGGTAGTGTCTCCATTTCCTCAAGGCATGCACTATGGCTGTCAACACCAAATCATGAGTGGCATAGTTTATTTCATGCTCCTTCATCTTCCTTGATTCATAACACATAACAAAACCATTTTGACTGAGGACTCCACCAAGTCCTTCATTACAAGCGTCTGTGCATACAATGAAGTCTTCATTTGGGTCTGCAATCCTTAATATTGGAGCACTTGTCAATAATTATTTCAAGTGTTGGAAACTCTTCTCGCAATCCAGTGTCCACTGAAACTTCACCCCCTTTCTTTGCAAGGAAGTGATTGGGTGTGAAATCTTTGAGAATCCTTCAATAAATATTTTTTAGTAGCCTACAAGACCCATAAATGATCTCACCTCTGTCACATTGTTCAACGCTGACCATTCTCTAATGGCCTCTATCTTCTCAGGATCCACTACTATCCCATCCTGTGAAATGATATGCCCCGAATAATGAATTTGTTTCTGATAAAATGAGCACTTTCTCAATTTGGCATACAACTGATGCTCCCTTAATACTTGCAACACCATCCTCAAATGATGTTCATGCTCTTCCTCTGACTTAGAATATATAAGAATATCATCCAAAAATACAATGACAAACTTGTCCAAATATTCTCGGAAAACACCATTCATGAAGCACATGAAAACAACTGGTGCATTTGACAACCCAAATGGCACCACTTTGAACTCATAATGTGACGCTACCTGCCCCTCAACGAGCAAGCCACTCCCACCAGGATCTCCTTCAACCACGGGCCCGAAGAGTCGAAGACTCTTCCAACTCCCTTCGGGAGTTACCCACAGTATCCTCCTTCGGCGATCTCCCCTTCGTGAATTGGGAAATCAGAACTCGCGGATTCACGAGTTAACACCCACGAGATCGGGTCTCTCACTTCCCCGAATCCCGATGGTCAACGAGTCAACACTCAGTTCCATTGGGGCTTTCCCTATCGGGAAATCGACTGATATGAAATCGTGATTCACTTACACTATGAATCCCCGAACCCCGAACTCCGATATGCCGATATGCGATGGCACGTGTGGATTCGACACCTCCACCTCTTCCTTCTATCGGGACTTCGATCCCCAATATGCCAATGTGCTTCCACCTGTACTCCACTAGAAACCGCGGTCCCACATGCCACGTCACTTCGGGATTTCACGGATCGCGAATCCACGATACAAGTTTTTGTCGTGGTCGAAGACCTCGAAACGCCGAACGCCGAAACCCCGAAGTCCAACTTCTCGGGATCGCGCACCACCTGTCCTTTCCCTGATCAACGGTTCCCGTTAAATCGGTAAATCGGTACTCGCGATTTCGACGAGCATGAACTCTCGCCTTATCAAACGTCGAATGTCGATCCCCGATATGCCGAAATCCGACGGCATATTCCTTCCACGCCCAAGGGTTAACTCCCGCTTGGCTTCTCCATGATCGGACGATCGACGGGGTTTCGTGAGCCTCACCTGCGAACCCTGGCCGTTGATTTTCTTCTTGGAGATCTCCTCCACTTCAAATCTCTCTAGTTCGAATCTCTCCAAGACCGGTTCCACACTATCTGCAAGGAACTATTCTTCCTGAGATTTATCAACCCTGACTCTTTCAGAGATCTCTCACATGCACTCCCTGTGCTCGGCCTCCAACGACTCTCCAAGTGTGGAAGTCATCCGGACTCTATGCACTTCCTGTAACAGAAGTCCTTGCGCGCAAAGCGTTATCCGTCCTACGCTCCTCCTATAGCTTCAACCTCTACAGAAGCTCAATTCTTCTTCTTTTTCTCCCGCAGATGGAGAATATAAGGCTTGCTGGCAATCTTCCAACTCAAGCAACCTATTGCTGAGTACTCTGGGTATTTAGTAACCCAGTAAAAGCTCCCTCAGTGGATGCTTCCTTCAGATGATAGAACTCAAAGAGTTCCTTCCTCCTCGTGTCTGTCTACAACCTTCCTCAACGCCCTCCTGGAAAAACTTCGCTGCCACAGAACACCCAACAGTTACGCTTTCTCCTTGCACTTACACGCTTCACTCGACGTCCTCCAGACGGAGCTCCTCAGAATCCTCAACAGAATTCTTGTCCTTCAGAACTCACAGCGAAGTTCTTTCCTCCGTGCACTTCTGTACACACGCTCGACCCCTTCTTGGTAGAGATCCTACAGAACTTCTCAAAGGTTCTATCGACAACAGTGTCTCAGCTACACTGCCTTGTCTAATGAGGTGTTCAGTAACCCCACAAGTCCTCCTTCTGCATGAGTTGTTGACTTCAAGGCTGGTGCTCTCAGCACATCTTTGTCTAACTCCTCACGAGTTCAGAAGTGCATCCACCCTTGCACTGGTATTCAGAGTCTCAACACTCTGTCACGCCCTCATGGAATGAACCCTCAAAGACCTCTCAAACCTGAAATCAAACACACTCCCTGCAAAGGTATAATAACAGCATATAATTACAGCATAAGGAAAACACTTACAGGCACACACATAAACAGAATATCATGTAGGAAAAACTGCTCTATGTTCATATATTAACAATTGGCAAATGCCTGTATATTTTACAAGGTGTTCCCGAGCTCTCCTCAACTCTACATGCATTCTAGCTACATGTACCGGCTAACTCCTCAAAATGAGATCCCTCTATCTCTTTTACCTTAGGTGCTCTTAGCCTTCCCTCCAGGATTTACCTACTCTAATTAATTTACAATCAAATAGAATAAATGGGTTGTCTAGTCTGCTATCCAGAACTAGATTTCAGCCAGATCTACCATAAAGGCCGATCCTAAACACTGCCTGTATAAGCATGGCTTCCTATGGCTCACCAGCCTAAACCATTTAATTACATTCAATACAAATATAAATGAGGCTGCGCCTCCCTTCATCCTTTGAATGCGTGCACTCTGACGTGGTTGGCTGGCTGGCTGCATGGAGAGATGCTCCTGCATCATAATTACCATACCTTGTCCTAAAGGCGGTCTTGATAATATCTTATTTGTTAATCCTTACCTAATGGTATCCTGATCTGAGATCTATCTTTGAAAATATCTTTGCATCCTTCAATTGGTCAAAGAGATAATCAATCCTTGGCAGAGGATACTTGTTCTTAACAGTCACTTCATTCAACTGTCTGAAGTGAATGAACAATCTTAATGTTCCATCTTTCTTTTTCACAAACAATACTAGGGAACCCCAAGGTGACACACTTGGGCGTATATACCCCTTCTTCATAAGTTATTCAAGCTGCATTTGCAACTCCTTCAACTCTGGTGTACTCATTTTGTAAGGAGTCTTTGACACTGGAGCTACTCCAGGCATTAAATTTATAGAGAAATCAATGTCTCTCCTTGGGGGTAGTCCTGGTATATCCTTGAACACATCTTCAAAATCTTCCAAGACTGCATAATCCTCCAAAATTGGCACCTTATCTTTAGGTGTCTCTGTCAAATGAGATGCAATTATTTGACACCCTTTTCTGTAACATTTCTTCAGCTGCAATGCTAAATTTTCTCTAATGGTTACTACTCTGAGAATTCCTTGCACTTTCCTTAGTTTCCCTTCCTCATCCAGGCAAGTAAATTCTTTGTTGTGACAGTCTAAGAGAGTATGATGTTGGTCCAACCAATCCATCCCAATTATACATTCATAGGAACCTAAGGAAAGATGTTCAAATCTGCCTTGGTGTTCAGTCCATTCATGTCTATGAGGCATGACTTAACCATCTCATTAACTTTTCTTCTGGCTCCTGTAGCCAGCTGTGCAACCAGGATTTCCCATGCTTGCTTCTTGGCAATTGCAAACTTTCCACCATCTTAGGTTCTATATAACTATGACTAGCTCTTGAATCAATTAAAATAGCAATGGTTTGGTTGTTGATCATACCTTTCACTTCAATCATGTGGGACTGATACTTTTCTTGCTTGTTGTCCAGTGCTGCATAAATCCTTGGCACATATCTGCTCATGTCCTCCACTATTTTAGCTTGTTGTACATTGTGAACAACCCTACCTTTTTCACCTCTGTGAGGATAATCTCTGAACCTATGATATCCTTTACAACCCCAACATTGAATAGGTGGCTACCTTGGCCTCTGACTCCCTGTGTCAATAATTCTAGGTTCTTTAGGCGTTTGTTGTCCTTGGGGGTTATTTCTGAAGAATGGTGGCTTAGCTCCCTTCTTCGTCTGATCCATATTGAATTTCTTACTGTCTTCCCAAGCCTTTTGGAAAGTTGGCCTTTCTTTTTGTTGATCATATAGGCATTTAGTTCACCTTATGGTCTATTCTAATGTCTTGGGATCATCATATTGTATTTTGTTACTGATGAACGATGGTAATCTACTCAAATACCTTTGAATTTTGACTGTCTCATCCTTGATGAAAGAGACATACTTCAACAGTTCTAGAAACCTTCTCTCATATTCATCTATGGTCATACTTCTAAGCTTGAGTTCAAAGAACTCTTTCATTTTCTTGTCATAGTATCTCTTAGTCAAGAATTTCTTCTCAAAATACTTCTTGAATTCCCTCCAAGTAACACTTTTATCTTTAATGTGTTGCACCTGCACAAGCTGATCCCACCACATGGAGGCCTTTCCTTTGAGTTGATAGATAGAAATTATACCTTCTGCATGAGAAGAATAATTATGCAATTTAAAATACTTTCTCATGCCCAGTAACCATGTTTCTGCATCTTCATCCTTCTTGTGCTCTCCATCAAATGTAGGAGGTTTTATTTTTTTCATTTCTCCTCGTAGTTCATCTACCCCAAACCTCTTATACCTTCTAACATGGGATGGACTTGAGATGTTTCATGCTCTCTTATTGGAATGCCATGGGGAGTGATGGTGGTGTCTGCTAACACTTCTTGCTTTTCTTTTCTCATCCGAAGGCTTGTGACTTCCGAATTTGCTTAAGCCACCCTCCTTAATCAATTTCTTTTCTATTCTTCTCAAGCCCTCCAATAACTTCATGTTGAATTCATCCTGCTTCTCTTTGTCTCTCATAAGCCTCTCATTATCATCTTTATGGMTTTGGACATCCTTCTGCAAATTTTTAATGGTCTCTGCCATATTCATGTTCTCATTCCTTTCTTCTCCATGTCCATTGGAGTTTGTTCCTTCAATGCCCAAATGGACATCCACCCCTTTGCTCTCATCTTGCTGACTGTAATTCCCCTATGCTTCTTCCATTCCTATGGACTCTGCATTGATTTGATCTGATCTAGTTGTTGTAAATTCAGAAAAACATACAGCCATCGAATCTTATCAGGCTAACAATTCAACAATTCATGAAAAATATGAACTATCTTGGTTCCATATATACATCAGAATTATCTCATATGATTTCCTGGTGTTATCACCATGAAAATTCTAGATACGACCCAAGTCTTGAGAACATAGACGCGTGGTTCTTTCAGAGATACATCTGGACAAGAAGGTGGTTTGTTGAAACCACTTTCTCCAAGACGCAGTATCATGTGTTTCAATATGTTAAATCCACCACTCGTGGAACAGGTGACGGCTAGTCAGATCACCCCGTTTCACTCGTTCGGTACTTCAAAACCATGTGACATCAGCTGAACGCTGCCATGTAATGAACTCAAAAGATAATCATTTGAAATGGATTATCCGAGCATGGAAACCCAACGCACTTGTACGTAGTATGTCTGCGCTTCATAATTGGGATTCTATAACTACCAATCCTCAAGTATGAAGGCATTTGTTTATCCATAAATGAAGTAATCTCCAAATTGCTCGAATTTCTGCTCTCTGTAAAATCATTTGGGTATCCACAAACTAAGATACATGGACAAGGCTAAATCTAGTGAGACTGGTTATTCGGGCAACATGCTAGACTTTCCTGCGAATAAGGAGGAAAGGGTACTTGCTCACATTCTAGCTACTGAATTCCACACATAGTAGGCTATAGACTCGCAGTTGGAAGTCAAGTTGAATCCCATTGTGAAGGATTTAATAATCAACATGCCAGCTGCTAAGAAAAAAAGGAGCAAGCGACAGAAGAAGGAGGAATCCACAGTTGAAACGGCCGAAAGTGTTGCAGAGAATCAACTAGTTTGGTTAGATTCTTTAAAGGAGGAGATCACCAAGTTGAAATTAGTCTTCAACTAAAATTAAGTATGTTTTAGCGAATTTTGGACAGTTGGTAGCAGAGGTAAGGAGCACCAGAGATGATAGGCATGTTCTTAAATAGCCCTTTTACAATAGGATAATTGTTATCATTCCCTTTTTGTAATTTTGGGATTAATACGATTATATAAATGCAGAAGCGGATTTTGGATTGTTTATTACAAAAGGGCGAAGTTTCGTCAACCGCCCATCTCATCGGTAGATTGAATCATGACCATTGATTCTGATAAGCACTCAAGCGATCGTTTGGCCTAGCGCCTGGTCACCGCATATGATCATATGGAATAAGAAAAATAAAGGTAAAGATTAAATAATAAGATCGTGGTTCTACGCTTATGGTCATATGAAAATGGTTTGAAGGGAGCGCCTCATACAGATTTCATTTGATAGAGAGTTACACCAGAACAATACAGAGAATCGATAAATAATCGAATATGATATGTTGGTGAACCTAGAATGCACCAGAAGCACGAGTATGATCTAATGAGTCAATCCATGTCTGTGGTCAACTCATGAGGACAGATGAATCGATACACAACCATGATTAAAAGAGAGTTAAATCATGAAAACATGAATAAAGAATAAAAAGGAAAAATGATATTAATTAAAGCTTAAGATTATCATTTTAAATGAAAAAGTACAATGGTTCAAATATCAAAAGACAAAATGCTTCAAACTCACACCAGTTGGAAGACTATATAAACAAGAAATAATTGTGAGAAAGTTGAATTTGTTGAAGTATATATATTTATATATAATGGATTGAATGAAAGTTCATTCTATCAGGTTGGTGCATGTTTACAAGTTGGATCTTGTATGAGGATTGGATTCCTCACATCTCAGTTGGATCTGAGATCAACAAGTTGGGACTTGTTATGAGGGTTGGATTCCTCATTTCTCAATTGGATCTGAGAACTATAAGATGGGTCTTGTAACAAAGAGTTGGTTCTCTCATAATTGTATGAAGATGATATTCAAAGATTGATCTTATGTATTCATTCAAGTTATTTAATAAATTATATATATATATATATATATTGATTGAGAAAATGAAATAAATATTTGTTGTTCAATTAATTTGTGAAAAGTGGAAAAATTTCCAAAGTTTTGTTACACTGATTCACCCTCCCCCCTCTCAGTGTCAAGTACCCATTTTCATCAGTACTAACCAAGTTGAATCTTAGATGTTTTTTTTTTAACATAAACGGATATGAGATTAGATTAAAGGTGTGGCAGAGCCACTGGTTCAGATTACAAAATGCCCAATGTTTCGTTGGGACTTTAACTACAAACTGCTTTAACTACAACAACTGTGAATTCAAGCTAGCCTACTAACTGCCAGAATTCTTTATATGCTTACTAAACTGCTTATTTAAGCCATGGCTACTACATTGCCAGACTACTGGAGAGCTTGATTCAGTGACATTTAACTCAGAAATTACTTTTCTTCATCCTGATTCCAGTTACTATTGAGCTGGGCCATTTTGGCCTCCAGTTGCTCCATTCGTTCATCGAATTCTTGTTGTGGGTTCTTTAATTCTTGATGCATCTTGTCTAATTCTTCAGCAAACCCAATCTTTGTCAGAGTGATGTCTGATTCAAGCTATTCAAGCCTGCGACCTGCTTCCACATCCATATTTTCCAAGAAATCTAACTGATGTTGTAGCATCTGCTGCAAATTTGCCAGGGTCATGTCCATCTGCTTCAAGCGATCTTCTGTGCTCATCGTCCCTTTGGAGGAAGACGCCATCACCCTTCTTACTTTACTTTGCGTTCCTGGAGTGGTTCTCCCTTGATTCTTGCCTTCTTCTGGTGCCTGCCCTTCTTTGCTGAGCGATCTGTGAGTCGAATTGTGAGGGACCCGAGCGCCCTTTATTTCTCTTTGGGTCTTAGCTATCATTATTTTTGGGAGTTGGGGGATTCGTGCGAATCCAATGTCTGCATCCAAGCTCGGGCTCTCTATCTTTTGGTACCTGGATGAGTGTATTTGCCAATAGATCCGAGCGTCCCTGTCCTCATGCCCGATTCGAATTGATCCTTTGTACCTGCGCGAACTTGTCTTTGTATGAGCGTTGAAGGATCTCATGAGATTAGGGGATCTCCACTTGATCCAAAGATCCATTCACTGACAGTGTACCTTCCTTCAATTGCACGCCTTGATTGGCTTCTTGATCTGCATTGCAGTTTTGGTCTCTTAAGACATGATAGAACTGACATGAATTCAGTTTACCAGTGATAATTCAAATTTTATCCAGGAGGTTTTGGAGTTTTATAGAAGGAGGATTAGACTTTTTAACCATGGCTTGTATTATTATTCTTGAATCTCCTATTACTATTAAGTCCTGAATATTGTGTTTTATTGCCAATTTCAGGCCCTGCCAGAGAGCCAACGCCTCAGCCCTRTTGTTGGTGTCTATGYCGAGCCCAATTGCATACTTCATAACTGTGCCTTGATTTGGGTCTTGAATTATGCCTCCTCCTCCAGAGGGACCTGGATTCCCTTTCGAGGCCCCATCGAACTGAAGAGTATGGGTTTTGAGTGTACATTTCCAAGTCACAAAATCGCTTCCACTTCCCCTGATTTCCCACGGCTCTGTATTGGAGGGTGATTTGTGAGGGCGTTCTAGATCAGGGATATTGAACTGGGAAATCCAGTTTCTCTGTTCTTCATCCAGCTTTTGAAACTCTACCCTGGGACTTAGGTGTGCAGCCAGCTCCCCCATGATTGCTTGAATTTTGGTGAACAGTCTTTCCTCATTTACCTGACTGTCCTTGAAAATTCTATGATTGCGCTCAAGCCAGAGGCTCCAGAGGGCAAGCTTTGGTAACAGTCCCCAAATCCAGTGAGTTTGGTTCTTTTTTTTCCCGGCAAAGGGACACAAGGAATCCCATTGGAGGAGAAGGCTTGTTACATCATTGGGAAGTTTGGTGATTGGCTGGAGCCCTGTAATTTTCTTCCAGACTTCTTTAGAGTAATTGCAATTAAGGAGCAGATGATCCATTGTTTCTTCCTCCTGACAACATAGAGGGCATCGGAAGGGCCCATCCCAGCCCCTTCTTTTGAGGTTCTCCCCTGTGGGGATGCTCTTATGTGCCAGGGTCCATGTAAAGAGGTCAACTTTTGGAATGGTGTGGTAATTCCAGACTGCCTTCCATAGGGCTGGATTTGGTGGCGCTGTGGGGATTGAACTGAGAAGTTTGTAGCCTTCAGCTGTGGTGTACGCTTGGGCTTTCCTTCCCCGTCCTAGCTCATCTTTACCTGCTTTTTTTAGAGGATCCTTCCCTTGCAAGAAATTCTTGAGAGCCTCCCAATGTCTCTCTAAATTGGCGGGTCTGATTGGGGCTACCCATCCTTGCCAAAGGTGCGGTCTTTCTTCTTCCCACTCTGAAATGTCTGCAAGACTAGTGAGGTGTTGGATGTCCATCCATATTTTAAGGTCTTGGAGCTCTTGGTGTTGTTCTAAGGGGGGATCTCCCATTATCGAATCTGTCCAGATTTTTATTTTCTTGCCATTTTTCGGGACCCAAGTTAGGTGAGGAGCGAAGAGAGGTAACACCTTTTTGCAGAGAGCAAATCTTGGAGAGCTTTTCACTTCCTTGCATGGGAGCTCTAAACATCTGTCTCTGGGTCCCCGAAAGTATTTCCTCCAGATGGCTTTCTTACTCCAAGTGATCTTTCCCGTTAACATTTTCCAGAGGAGCTTTGCCCCTAGGGCTAGGTTCTGAATCTTGGTGTTCTTCAGATTTAGTCCTCCTTCCATGTAAGGTTTTGTAGCTTTTTCCCATTTAACTAAATGCAACTTCTTTTTTTCTTGCTTTCCGCCCTCCCAAAGGAAACGACGTTGAAATGCTTCAAGACTTTGGATGACTGTGGCTGGGGCTAGTAGCAGCGATCATTGATAGATTGGGAGACTTGCTACTACAGCCTTAATCAAAACTGTTTTCCCTGCTAAATTCAGCCAGTTGGCTCCCCAGGAGGAGAATTTTCGTTTTAGTTTTTCAGTTAAATGGCTCCAGTGAGAGGCTTTTGGAGCAGCCTTAAAGATTGGGACTCCTAAATACTGAAAAGCATCCCAGTTTGTGTGCCCCTCCATCCCAATGATCCGGGTAATTCTTAGCATTTCATTTGGGGTTATGTTCCATCCATATATGTTGCTCTTGGCCAGATTTATCTCGCTGCTAGAAGCTTCTGCATAGGCATCTAGCTCTTCTTTAAATTTTTTCGCTATGATTGGACTTGCCCCCCCCAACAGCAGGGTGTCATCTGCAAACTGGGCGTGGTTTATGTCTTTCACGCCTGAAGTTATGCTTAATCCCATGAGGTCTTTGTGAATTTGAGCATTTTCCAGCTGGTATCTTAAGGCTGAAGCTTGAAGAGCATACAGCAGGGGCGAAAGTGGGCATCCCTGCCTTAACCCTCTGGAGGCTTTAAAGAAACCAGAAACCTTCCCATTTACAAGGGGGGCTATCCAGGGAGATCCAATGCAAGCTTTAATCCAACTTATGAAGTGCAAATCAAACCCAAATTTTTTCATAACTTCAAATAAGAAATCATGCCTGACTCTATCGAAAGCATTGGCGAGATCCAGTTTGACGACCATACCTTTTTCTTTTCTTAGTACGCTGGAGTGGATTGATTCTTGCACTAGGATGATGTTGTCAGCGATGTGTCTCCCCTGGACAAAGCCTCCTTGATTTTCCGGAACAATGAGAGGAAGCATTGTCTTAAGACGATTGGCTATAACTTTGGCAATGATTTTGTAGCTTGTGTTGCATAAGGAGATCGGCCTAAATCTGTTGAAAGAGATCTCTCCTTTTTCCTTCGGAATGAGGGCTAGAAATGAGGAGTTGGTGCTTCCTCCCAACTTGCTAACCTTTTGCGTTTTCTGGATCATTCTGGTTAAATCCTTTTTGATTATGTCCCAGCAGTGTTGATAAAATCGGGCAGTGAATCCGTCCGGTCCCGGAGCTTTGTTGGGGTTCATCTTATCGAGGGCCTCCTTTATCTCTTGCTGTGTGATCTCCCTTGTTAGCTTGTTGTTGGTTTCTGTGCTTATTAAGTTTGGGATCAGATTGAGGGGGTAAGATTGCTGATCTAACTCCACATCCTTTGGGGCTGTATATAATTTCTCGAAAGTCTCATAAGCTGCTTGTTTAATTCCTTCCGGGTCTGTTATTGTTGTGTCTCGGATCTGCACTTCCATAACAGCATTAAAATGTTTCCTTGCCTCGGATTGTTTGTGGAAATAGGCTGTATTTTGGTCTCCTTCTTTCAGCCATAAACTTCTTGATTTCTGTCTCCAGTAATTCTCCTCCAATCTGCAAGCATGGTGCCAGTCCCTTTGAAGGCTGTCCTCTTTTTTCAGAATTTCCGGAGTGATCTCCTTTCGTTCCATTATTAGCTGATGTGCTTCAAGAAGGCCTTGGGCTGATAGACGAACTTCTGTTGGGCTTGGTTGGGTTTTGGCCCAAGACTTTAGAGCATATTTCAGCCTTTTTATTTTTTCTTCCCAAACATAGGATGCTGAACCTTGGACTGTGGTGGCCCAAACTTTGGTTACAATATCAGCAAATCCTTTATCGTGAATCCAATTTGGGCTGAACCTGAATGGGATGGGCCCTTTGACTTGGTCTTTCTTGATTTCTAGGCGAATTGGTTTGTGGTCTGAGGCACTGTGGGGCAGAATTTCTGAGTTTGTCTTAAGTCCTAGCACCAGGAAGGAGCTTTGGACAAGGAATCTGTCCAATCTGGCAGCGATGTGACCTGGGCCTATTCTCTTATTCGTCCACGTGTAGCGGCCCTTGGTGGGTTTTATGTCGAGGAGGTCCCATGCAGTAGCTATGTCTTCTACCCATTCACGGGCTGGGTCTCTCACTATCGATCCTCCTCTTTTCTCATCCTGGGCCAACGTTACATTGAAGTCACCTCCAAGGATAATATTGGAGAGCTTGTTTTGTTGTAAATAGGTCTGCAGAGAATCCCAACAATGGATTTTTTCCCCTAAGATCTGTGGAGCATAAATATTAAAAATGCTTACCTGACATCCCGTGCTTTTGTGGAGAAATTTTGTATGAATCCAATGCATGCAGATATCGGAGCTGATCATGTCGATTCTGGAGGTGTCCCACAGAGTGCAAATCCCCCCTGAAGCTCCCCGTGCATTTCCGGCGACTCCTTGACTTCCTTTCCAAGATTTTGATAAGGTTCTGAGAACATCTTGTTGGCTCATCTTGGTCTCCTGGAGCAGAAGGATGCTTGCTTTCGAAGATTTGAGGATATCTTTCAGAGCTTCCTCCTTTTTTTTACTGCCCATTCCTCTACAATTCCAGGAGGTTATTATCATTAAGAACCTGGGTTGGGGGGGCCTCCTTGGGAGGCTTTGAGCTGCTTTCGCGTTTGATGTCCAGAGTACGCCGATTTGAGAGTGGATTGTGATCCATTCAGCACTGCTATGTGGGCTTCTTGGTTCCTTTCTTCAATTTTTGATTTCCGTCCTCTTCCTTTTTTCTTTGGGGAGATCCGATTTTCGTTTGCCTCCTCTGATTCACTTTCTGTTTGGATCTCCCTAGCCTCTACATTCTGACGGTCGTCCTGTTGCTGGGGGGGATTGCTATGTGTCCCTTCTTCTTCTATTGGCGAGTTTCCTTTATCTTTCGAGTGTTGATCTTCCATACCTTCCTGCGGGCTTGCCTCATTTGGGTCTTGAGCATTTTCCTCCGTGATTTGGCCTAGGATTCGGAAGTTGTTCTCCTTTCCTGGGTCTTCCGTGGATTTGGATTTTTGTGGGTCTGCTTGGTCTCTTCTTTGGCCTCTTGCTCTTGATCTCCCTTTCCGGGCTTGCTGCCATCCTTCCTCTCCTTCTTTTTCTGTGGTGGTGGGGGGGGCTTTTGGGCAATTTCTTAGGAAGTGACCATATTCGTGGCAGCCTCTGCACTTGAACGGAAGCTGTTCGTAATCCAGTTTTTGTATGTGGTTCCAGGTTCCGACCTTGAGCTTGATAGCTTCTGGTAGGCCAACTTCCAGGTCTACCTCTACGCAAATGCGCGCACAAGAATACTGATCCCTTGGATCTGCTCGATCGATGTAGCGCCCAAGACCATTTCCGATTGCTTGAAGAGAGGAGGTATTCCAGAAGTGGATTGGAAGATTTGGTAGTCTGACCCAGACTGGGACGTCTTTGGGGATTTCTGAGGCGGGATCGAAGCTCGGGGTCCATCTATTCAGATAAATCCCTTGAGTGCCCATGAAGTAAGGGCCGTTCCTGAAGATTAGATCTCTGTCATCCTGGGATATAAATTCGAAGATGAAATATCCTCGGCCGACCGCGTAGCTGGTAACACTGTTTGTGATCAGCGGGCACCAGTTTCGTTGGACCCAGTTGTCTGTGGATCTAGAAGAGGGCCAGAGACCCATGAATTGGCCAATGAGGCCGCGTTCAGAGAGAGAGAGGGCGACTTTCATCGGTTGATCAGGAGGGAGATCTATTTCTGGAATGTCCTTCAGTTTCTTGACGAAGCTGGGAGCTTCTACTGTGGTCGTTTGTTTGCTACACGCTTCTACCAGTCGGCGAAAGGAGGAGGCAGGGGAAGGAGGGGGCAGCGGCTCCCCTCCCTGACCTTCCATGGCGGCTATAACCCTAACGCACCAGGGTGCGATCTTTCACAATCGCGATTTTTTAAAAAATGAAAATGTGAGTGGGCTTGGCCCGGAAACGGTTATACTCTCACGGCGAGCCACGCCCTCGCCAAGTTGAATCTTAGATGTTGATAGTTGTCTAAAAACTTTTTTCTTAAGTGTTATAGGTAACACCACTCTGGTTTTTATTTTTTGTTATTTTCTACCAAAATGTATTTGCAATTCAATATGGATTTATGAACTTAGTATAAATACTGTCATAAATTTTGAGAATAGGATATCTGGTAGAGAAGGTTTTGTTGAATTTTCACTATGCTAGGCTCAAGCATGAGGTTTATTTCAATTTTAGCATTTACTTGAACCATATACAAATGCAGCTACACCATTAACAATTGCTGCAATAACCAAGATCACAAGAAGAAATACCATGCACAAGAACACAAAAAATATCTTGGGAAACCCTTCTCAACAAGGGAAGAAAACCCAACAATATTTTTCTATTTTCTCAAAATAAAGACCTCCCACACCATAGACCTAGCACACAAAAGGGTTCTCTCAAAAACCAATAAGGCTAGCGTCGAAGAGAGGTGCGCACTTTAGCCCTATAATATGTACTTGCTGAAATTTCCAAAATCGCATGTGTGTTATGTTTTCTCAATGGGGAAATCACCTTTATTTATACTAGACTAGACACATCAAAAGTGGTTTCTACTGGCACAACAGGGCCGACCTCAATAACTCAGAATATAATTAATAATTACAATATTAATTATCTTTTACATTAATTATCTTTCACTTTATGGTGGGGTCGACATGTACCCTTTACATCACAATTAGGGTTACAGGTAAATCTAACTCTTAGACAATATAGTGAGGAATCTCACACACCCACTAGTGCTCAACCATTAGGGGAACGTCTACCTGTGCTCATTCACAAGGACGTCAAACTCAACAGATCTCAATCTCACTGACTCTCACAGGAGAATCATCTGGACACACACTCACTAGTGCTCAGCCACTAGGATCACGTCCACCTCTGCTCAGCCACAGGGACGTCCTACTCAACAGATCTCTATCTAATTAATTCTCATAGGAGAATCATCTGGATTACCACATCGTCTCAGCTCTATACATAGAGGATAACAATACACCCATCACATGGGCACCTTCACCCCTCACGGGGATATACACATTGTTTCATCTCAAACGACACACCCATCTCATGGGAATCTTCCCCACACAGGGGCACACAACGTTCCATCCCAATCTCAGAGAGGAACGACAAACCCATCTCATGGTCACACCCAAATCATGGGCTCTCTCACATGACGACTCACTCATTCTGTGTCCTAGAGGATGTCTCACACAGTTGTAATCATCAACACTCCCTCTTAGCTAGGGAGGCATTCTGCACCAGGCCAAGTCTCTCATAGAAGTACTCAAACTTCATCTTGGCAAGCGGTTTGGTGAAGATATATTCAATATTCTCATGTGTAGAAAGGTACTACACATGTACTTATTTCCTCTGCACCATGTCTTTGATATAATGATATTTTATCTCAATGTGTTTCGATCTATCATGAAACATAGGGTTCTCAAAGAGAATCACACAACTCTGGTTAACACAATAAATAATGGTAGGATCCATCTCATGATCAAATAAATCTACCAGGAGCTTGTGAAGCCACACTGCTTCATGGACTACCACACTCAATGCTATATACTCTACTTATGCGGTACTCAAGGCCACAAAGCTTTGTTTCTTGTTGCACCAGGAAACCATGGCGGAACCCAAGGTAAAACAACAACCATATGTGCTCTTCCGATCCATTGCGCTCCCTGCCCAATCTGCATCGGCATATCCCTGCAAGCTCAAGTATACACTGGAGGCATATATCATTCCATATCCAACTGTGCCTCATAGATATCTCAATACATGCTTCGCTGCTATCCAATGAGTCTGTCTCGGCTGACTCATGAACTGACTAAGTAAATTCACTGCATAGCATATATCAGGTCTAGTTTTAACCAGATACATCAGTGGTCCAATCAACTATCGGTATAAATGTGGATCAATATCACCTGAATAAGTAGAAGCATCATTCATTTTCTTCAAATCCATCACCATCGGTGTAGGCATGGATTTGCACTCTATCATACCGAACTTCTTCAATATCTCCACTCTATATTTTCCTTGATTCAAGAAAATCTCATCAGTCCTTTGTCGTACTTATAGTCCCAAGAAGTAGTGCATCATACCCAGATCCTTCATCTCAAATTTAGAAGTCAATGCTTGCTTGCATTCAACAATAAGTCTTTCTAAACCGGTGAGGAATAGTTCATCCACATATAGGACCAAGATTAAGCACTTGTTACCCACAATATGATAATATAGTTTTGGATCAACAACACTCTTTCTAAAGCCCAAATTCATCAATAATTCATCCATTTTCTCATACCAAGCACAAGGTGCTTTCTTTAGTCTATACCAGGATTTCTTCAACCTGCACACATGAGATTTCTCGTTGTGTATTCATGAATCCTTTTGGTTTCTCGATATAAACTTATTCCTCAATCTCACCATTGAGAAAGGTTGTGTTTACATCCATCTGATGTAGTTTCCAACCCATGGATACAACTAGTGCAATGATAGTACAGATGGAAATGTATCAGGCTACTAGAGAAAATGTCTCATCATAGTCAAATCCCTCTATTTGTCAGAATCCTCTAGCTACAAATATCACTTTGTATTTCTCTATACTTCCATAAACTGCATGCTGGATCTTATAGATCCACTTGAAATTCACTATAGACTTCCCTTCTGGTCTCGGTACAATATCCCATACATCATTCTTCAAGATAGACTGATATTATTTTTTCATGGCATCTTGCCATACCTACTCACATGTCACTTCTCCTTGACAAGAAGGCTCAGAATCAATGATGTGACTCATGGCTGAAAAGTAGCTTGAAAATATCTTTGGTCTCATGCTCTCTCGGGATGTTCCTTGAGGGAATGCATGTCCCTCTGCCTCCTGTAGAGTTTGTCGAGCTCAGGCAGGCCTTTTATGCCCTACTGCAATATCTCTGGGATATCAACTGGAGCAACTAGATCAGATGGAACAATTGGAATAATGTTTGTCTCCCTCTGAACTGTTGAAGGGGGAAAAGGTATTGTCTCACTTTCGATCTCCATATGAGATTATCTGGATCTTTGAAAGGCTATATCTTCTTCAAAGATAACATCTATGCTTATCTCAATCTGTCTTTGACTAGGGATGTAGATCTGATATGCCTTCGGAGATTCACTGTATCCCACAAATGTACCCTTTCTCCCTGAAGGGTCTATCTTAGATCTCTTCTCTTTGGGTATATGAAAATATACTGGGCACCCAAATATCCTGAAGTGTCCAATATTAGGCTTCACTCTGGTGAAGGCTTCTTCGGGATTTATGTTCTTAAAAATCCGGTGAGGACTCTTGTTCTGAACATATACTTCTCTCATGCATGCTTCTTCTCACAAATTCATCGATAGAATTTGATCATGTATCATCGCTTTGGTTACCTCGATGATGGTTTTTTTCTTCCTCTCTGAAACCCCATTTTGTTGAGGGTTGTAAGGAACTGTGTACTCCCTCTTGATCCCTGCTTCAAAACAAAAATTGTTGAAATCCTTGGAGGTGTATTCTCCTCCATTATCTTATCTTAGTACCTTAATCTTTCTTTCGGTCAGGTTCTCAACCTAATCTTTGAATTATTGAAATTTTGCAAGGAATCCATCATTGTTCTTCAGGAAGTAAATCCATTTTTTCCGAGAGTGATCATATATGAAGAGTACATAGTACAAATATCCATTTAGGGAGGCAACGGTCATTGGCCCACACACATCTGAATGTATCAATTCCAATATTTCCTTGGATCTATTGTCACTTCTAAAGAAGGACCCTTTGTCACTCTTTCCAAGGGAACAACCTCTGCAAACACCTTTATGTTGAATCTGTATCTCTGGAAGGATTCTTACCATTTTCCCTAGAGTTGGAAGAGCTCTATAATGAATGTGAGAAAGTCTCCTATGCCATAGCTCACTCAAGCTGATAGTATCATGTAATAGGGCCTGGACTGGTTTGATGGTAAATCTATATAAGACGCTTTCTCGAACACCAATTACTTTGGTAGAATTTATATGTGATTCCTTGTTCCATGCAAGAACTTTTCCTTCAAAAAAGGTGACCTTCTAGCCTTTGTCTTCTAAGGTAGAAATGGAGACAAGGTTCCTCTTCATCCCAGGTACATATAGTACTTCACTTAGTTGAAGATGCATGTCAGATTCTAGTTGGAAGGTATAAGTTCCAACCCCTTTCACATTATATCTGGCATCGTCTCCAAGGACAACATGTAGAATGGTCTCTTTCTCAACAAGATTAGTTAGGTGATCTCTAAAACCGATCATGTGCCTGGAGGCACCATTATCAATTAACCAAGTATCATCATTAGTAGAACCATACCTGAGAGTGATGAAATGAATAAGAAGGCTTCTTATTTGATGTCTTCGTCTCTCTGAAGTCTTGGCTTACAAGAACTGTATTTTCTTGATCCATCAAGCTTATCTTCCATCATAGTTTTGTTCATCATATTTTAGATTCTTCACAAACCCTTGCCAACTAGGATAAAAAACCTAACGGCTAGGTTAGGCTAGAAACCTTAGGTTTTGTTGGTCTTATGACTACCAACAATAATCCTTCAAATTCAGAAGAACACTGGTGAGCTGAGAAGCTCCTTCAATGAGTTGTAGAAACCCTAATTCTGAAATTTCTGCAGAAAATTGTGAAACCCTAGAAACCCTAGGGCCAAAAATCCAAAATGCTCGGAAATGAAATATGAAGCTTGTTGAAGGTGCAATGAGGGAGGCCGTACACTCCCATATGATTTTTGTCCCCAGCGTCCAAGTTTAAGGTGCTGAAATACCTCAGAAAATGAGGGTCGTACGGATTTTTGGGAAACCCTAGGAGGGTCGTACGGTTCTGCAGAAGTGAGAGGATGACTGGTAGATGCTTGTGAAATGGGTTCTTCAAGACCTAAGCTCTAAAACCATGTTGAATTTTCAGTATGCTAGGCTCAAGCATGAGTTTTATTTCAATTTTATCATTTACTTGAACCATAGATAAATGTAGCTACACCATTAAAAATCATTGCAATAACCAAGATCACAAGAAGAAATACCATGCACAAGAACACAATAAATATCCTGGGAAACCCTTCTCAACAAGGGAAGAAAACCCATCAATCCTTTGTTATATTCTCAAGAGAAAGGCCTCCCACACCATAGACCTAGCACACAAAAGGGTGCTCTCAAAAACCAAGAAGGCTAGCACCCAAGAAAGGTGTGCACTTCAGCCCTAGAATATGTACTTGTTGAAATTTCCAAAATCACATGTGTGTTATGTTTCCTCAATGGGGAAATCACATTTATTTATACTAGAATAGACACATCAAAAGTGGTGTCTATTGGAACAACATGGCCGAACTCAATAACTCAAAATATAATTAATAATTACAATATTAATTATCTTTTACATCAATTATCTTTCACTTTATGGTGGGGCTGACGTGTACCCTTTACATAACAATTAGGGTTACAGGTAAATCTAACCCTTAGACAATATAGCAAGGGATATCACACACCCACTAATGCTCAGCCACTAGGGGCACGTCCACATGTGCTCAGCCACAGGGACATCCAACTCGACGGATATCAATCTCACTAAGTCTCACAGGAGAATCATCTGGAGTACCACATTGTATCAACTCTCTAAATAGAGGAGAACAATACACCCATCACATGGGCACCTTCACCCCTCACAGGGGTACACACATCATTTCATCTCAAACGAAACACCCATCTCATGGGCATCTTCCCCACACAGGGGAACACAACATTCCATCTCAGTCTCAGAGAGGAACAACACATCCATCTCATGAGCGCACCCAACTCATGGGCTCTCTCACAGCCTGACTCACTCAGTCTATGTCCTGGAGGATGTCTCACGTAGTTGTAATCATCAACGGGTTTGGTAATGGTTTTTTTTGTCGATAAAAGTGAATACTTGTGTGTATTGGATATTAATGCTCTAGTGATTTTCTCATATTGCAAGTTTCAAGGATTAATGTTGTTTCAATTCATATGTATGATGAGCCTTAACAAGGTCATGGATAGACAACTATTATTCATGGGATAGAACGGAAAAAAACAATAATTACATTGGACCATAACATTGAATATTGAAGTAAAAATGGTAGAATATAATAAATATGGTAGCGTATACTGCATATCATGAAATAAAGAGAAGAAACGTATGCATTGAAAATCCCATAAACATTGTATAATAGATATTGTTGGATACATAATCCTTGGGATTGTGTTACTTGTAATATTATTGTAAATATGAAGAGTCGTAGGTGATAGGAGGAGTCACCCATTAGGGAAGACCAATGATCATTGATTTGTATATTTATTGAGCTTCATGTTAATGAATTACACAAGTGTGAAGTTACACATTCTTCCATACCTTGCCTGACAAATACTTTCCAAATATTGATTTAGGGCTCTCATCACTTGGAATACATATGGATCTATATGTTTTTTGGCTTCATGATGGATAATGCTTATGTAAGGGTTAATTTATTCTACTCATAGGGTTTTGGCCTATGCCACATATCACATATATATTTCAAGGGTTCCATTTGAGTTTTCCTTTTGTTCATTTACTTGCTTGGTTTCTAAATGGATAAGTTCAACCCACTCTTTAGCAAAAGACAAACTTCGATATTGATCATAATCCATTTTTATGTGTAGTGCCCAACTAGGATTTTTTCCCCTGTTTATGGATACTATGATTTGAAATGAATGGAAATTAATGCTCTAGTGGTTTTCTCATATTGCAAGTTTCAAGGATTAATGCCTAATACTTGACCAAAACATTCCCTAACTTTAAACATATACATACAATCTTAGGATAACCATTAGGATATCATTTCTGGAAAAGAATTCAATTGTTTTTATCCTAGCAAGCATTGTAAAACAAATGGTGATGAAAACACATTGCAAACACAAAATTCTATAGAGAAACGATATAAATGAATAGAATATCAATAAATACATATATAACAAGTATCACTCACTGCAAATGAAAAAACAAACAATAACAAGCCCACAAAGAAAGTAGCTAACAAATTCATTACCAACATGCTCAATTTAGTAAATTATCAACCCAAACTCAATTTAGCTTTTAGAGGACATCATACATTTTTTATGTTATATAAGAAAAACAAAGTCTAGAAATTGGGTTATGAATTGGAATTCCTAGCCGAGAGCAAGTTCTAGGATGGGAATTGGGCTCAATCCCTACTCTTGGTTGGTGTTTTGATATACTACTAATCTACATGCCCTTTCAAGAAGGGAATCCTTACCAGTTAATTCTAAAGGTGTGGATTGTTCCAAGATGATTACAAAATCACTAAAAACATCAAGCCTTTAAGTTTGAAAGCAAACCTTGAAATATTTTAGCTAATGGCATTCCAAAATACTTCAATCCAAATTAATGGTAGGGTATAACTCTTCTTGGATAATGGCATGGCATACATACCTAATAGGAGGTGAAATATTACCAAAGCCACTTCTAATTCACCTTTAGTCCACAAAAATTCCAATTCACATCAATTTGCAGGTGAGTGCGTTGGTGGGTTCACAGAAATTCCAATTCACATCAATTTGTAGGTGAGTGCGTTGGTGGGTTCATTGGTGAGAATGCAGGTGGGTTTGCAACAATAAGCAGTGAGTTCATCAATGAGTTTGCAAAAATACACAATGAATGTAGGTAAGTGAGCAGTTTGTTTATAGGAGGGTGAGTTAAATCAGTTCATGGTTCCCAAAATGAGTTTGAGTGAGACTAACTAAAGTGAGTTGGCCTGGAAATTTAATCCACATACAATTGTGTCGTATGATGATTAAAGACTATCATGCAAGTTATATATGTAATACAAATTTGACAAGTTATATATGTAATACAAATTTGACAAGTTATATACTAACTATTTATGTGGTAGTTATTATATAATAGTTACTAATATTGTAATAGTTAGTAAGCACTATATTATCTATGCCAACAATAATAGTTAGTATATGATATATATGCACTTAATGACTATTATAATAGTTATTAGTATTGTAAAAGTTAGTAATATGTACTACTAACTATAATATTATTAAACTAATAGTAAGTATGTAAAATTAATTATAATATTATTAAACCATATGTTTAGAACATGTTAATCTATGTGTATTTTGTGTAATAAAACAATGAAAGTGAATTTGTAACCACCTAGACACAAATTATATGCTTTGACCACCTCACCTAAGCCTTTATTTGAAGGTGATATAATCACAAGTCCTAATTCAAGGTTTTATATATGAAGATTAATGTTTAATGGAAAATTATAGCTTAACAGTGAAATACATTCTAACAT
>ML794776.1:155521-172883 GCA_009831015.1 Picea engelmannii
GTCAGTTTACGACCCCCGGGTTGACAAATTAGATAAGTTGGGCAAATACTACAATGCAATTAATTCAACATTAGTTCGGCCCAATGTAACGATTGTTGTTCCTTTTGCAAGTCGTGTTGTTCCTTTGAATAGAACAACTGTTGTTCCCTTTACAATTGTTGTTCCTTTACAGGTGTTGCATCTCTGGAGACTGGGTATTGAAAACGAAAGGTAAGAACCTACGTAGGCGACAAGTAAAACGCGTGTGCCAGCGCCTACCTTTGGTTGATGCATAGAGGTTGTTTTTAGGACATCTTTAGAGCCCAACAAATATGCTACAAGTGTTCCACCCAAGTCTTGTTGTAGATGAAGATGTCATCCAGATACACCACTACAAAATTACTAGTGAAAGCTCATAGGATATCGTCCATCATCCTCATAAAATTTGTTGGAGCATTTGTCAAACCGAAGGGCATGGCCAACCATTCAAAAAGACATTATTTTTACTTGAAGGCGGTCTTCCATACATCTGTCTGTTCTATTGGGACCTGGTGGTAGCCAGACTTCAATTCAATCTTACTGAAGTATTTGGCCCCTGTGAGCTTATCAAGAAGGTCGTCGATTCAGGGAATCGGGTATTGGTTCTGGACTGTGATTTTATTCAAGGCTCGATAATCAATGCAGAGTTGTCAAGTCTTGTCTTTCTTCTACACCAGTACGACTTGGCTTCCACAAGGCGATGAGTTGGGACGGATGTGCCCCTTGTGGAGTAGTTCTTGGATCTTCCTCTTGATCTCCTCGTTTTCTAACAGAGAGCGGCGGTAGATCGCCCCATTGGGTAGCAATGTGCCTGGGGTCAAATTGATGGGATGCTTGACCTGGCAGTGCAGAGCTACCCTGATAGGAGAGGAGAATATATTTAAGTATTCTTCCACGACCTTATCCACTTGCTTATTTTGTGTGGAAATATCGATCATGGAGGCCCTGGATGTGGTTGTGATCTTTCTCTTACTCTGAGAGCGAATCACGAAGAAGAAAAATTCTCTGGTTTGAGAGATGACCTTCCTGCATTGCTTGGCAGAGATCAAGGAAATAACACTAGGAGGGATTGCCTCGGGTATCCTGTACAATTTCTTGTTCAAAGTAATAATAACACTACGAGGCCTAGACTCATATACAGCATGATGTTTCCATAAATAAGGTTGGCCCAAAAGAACATTACAAATTTCGAGAGGAGCAACATCACACAATACCTCATCTTTGAAGGGCTTGATGTCGTACAAAGGTCAACATTGTTGGTTGACGCGAAGATCGCTTCCTTGGTGGAGCCATCCAATAGTGTAGGGTTGTGGCTACGACGTTCAGCAGGGCCAGCCGCTTGATGACCTCTACTGAGATGAGGTTCTTCTGGCTACCGCTATCAATGATGAAGTGCAGCCGGGTGCTTTTTACCCACATCTGCGAATGGAAAATGTGCTTGCCTTCTTTTGGCTCGTCTGCTTCACCAGGCTGGAGCTTGGTGGTAGCAACGGTGGCACTCGGTTCCGCGTCAATGATCTGTCTTCCCCTTTTTGGTTCTAACTCAAAGTCAAAACCTGCATCTGATTCAGAGGCTTTCACTTCGGCCACCAACGACTTCTTTGAGTGGCAATCAGCAGTGTTATGCCAAGGGCTCTTATGGAAGTCGCATCACTTCCCAGTATCCTTCTTTGTCTTTCTGGTGTCCTTCTTTTCTTGTGGCTTGGACTGGTTGTCCTAATACTATCCATCTTTGCTTTGTCCTTTGTTCTGTAGGTTGGGGCCTCCCTTTCCTGGTTTTTCCTGCGAGGGGTTCCTAGACCCAAATTGTCGTGTCTTTTGTTTGAGCTTCTGCTCAATTTTGACAGCATATCGATAGGTCGCGCCCAAGGACGAGATGTCCAGAAATTCCATTTCGGTCTGGATGTATCTATGCAAAGCACTACGATACTTGAGCACCAGATATCGCTATGAATCTTTGATACCGAGCTTGGTGCGCAGGGTATGGAAGATATTTGTGAAATATGGCACTGCTTGGTCTCTTTCTTGCCGCAGTGTGGTCAATTTGGTATACAAGTCGTCATAACTTCTAAAAAGGTAGTATTGTTCTTTAATAACATCCCTGAAGGATTCTCAGGTGGTCGCGACTGTAAATAATGAGGGTTCCTCTGTTTCCTTTTGCTCACAGAAAGTTTCCCACCAATCTTTGACATGGGGAACGACTTTGAGGAGCGCAAAAGTAATTTTTTCTCTATTTGAAAAATTATGGACGAAAAAATACCCTTCTAGTAGATTCAACCACTTGTCTACAGCATCTGCGTCTATCTGACCTTCAAATATAGGAATATCGAAGTTGATTTGTACCTTGAAGGGGGTAGCGCCTCCGCTCGAGAAAGATGTGTCACCTGTTGGTAGTCGCCGAAGGATTTGCGCGAAACTATCCATCATCTCGTTCCTCTGTTGCGTGAGGGCTTTCTCAAGCAACATTTTGAAAGGATCTTTTGTCCCATCATGTTTATTTTCTCTTGCCATGAGAGGTCGTTTGGGCGTGTGATAGCTTTTGTCCTCAAGAGAAAGAAGCTTGAGACCCAATTCCTTGTACCTTGACCTCGTTGGGGACATGCATTACGACAACAAGGAGAAGACCGCTCTGATACCACTGATCCGGATTTTTTGAGCAGAACGAAATGAATATAGATTATTAAAATATGTTTAACACAGAATAACAAAGATACAGTAAAACCAATTTTCTATTCAATAAGGAAATAAGATAAAACTGTAAAATGCAGCAGAAAACAAGCTTGTTGGAATGGTGGTGGCTTATCTCTGAGAAGAGATGTAACGGTTGTGCTCATTCGCAAGAAGATGATTACAATGAGGCTCTGAAGGTCCTTTTACAATAAACAGGAATGTTGAAAACCCTAGACATCCAAAAACCTAACCCTGGGAGATGAAGCAACAAAAGTCATGTGGGCCCCGTTTGGAAAAGTTAGTACATCAACTTCTTGAGGTCGTAACTTTTGCATATGATCTTCGTTTTAGGCGCACGATAGCCCATTGGAAAGGTCTATCTAAGGACTACACATTTTGTTGTTATTTATCAAAGGTCATTTTTTACTGTGGCGAGCCCTAAAAACGTTGTTTAGGGCCTCAAAACGGCCCCGCAAGTCAGGGACCCAAAAACTAGGAAAAAAACAGCCAAACTGGAAAACTACCAAAATGAACCAGCTGGAATAGGTGGGAGGCCACCAACATCCATCTGTATCAACTCACTGCTTATGCCTTCACCGAGTATGCTCGCTACTTCTGCCTTTACCAGGTCTAACAAAAATTTGAATTTCCAAATGAAAACTTTCCCAAAGCTTTTTTTTTGGGTCTCTTCCCAATAACAAACTTGGTACAACATGCCACGTATCTAATTTTGCAAATCTAATTCTAAAATGTTTACCAAAGGTACTTTTTCTCTCCTCTATTCTCTAAATTTTTCACAGTATGAAGAGTGCGAGAAAAGAAGTTATAATGAAAATGCCAAACCAACCTGTTTGAAACTGATCTTAGGACCATTCAAAACCCTAATTTCCATAGCGCATATCTAAAAAAGTTTACCGAACCAACATCTAAAAACTTTACCTGAGGTATTTTTGAATGTCTCTTCAGTTCTGTAAAAATTTCACAGTATGAAGAGTCCCAAAAAATAAGTTATAGTGAAAATGTCAAACTATCATGTTTGAAACTAATTTCAGGAGCATTCAGGAACCTTAATTTCCACAAGGCATATCTTCGAAAGTATAGTGAACCAGTATATGAAATTTTCACCACATGTACATCAAGATATCTCCTATGTCTCTACAAAATTTCAAGGTCTAAAACATCCCATCAAATAAGTTACAGCGAAAGTGTTAAGCTGACATGTTTGAAATTGATTTTAGGAGCATTCAAGAACCATAACTTCCACATGGCATATCTCTGAAAGCATAACAAACTAGCATCGGAAATATTTATCACATGTACACTATGATATCTCCTCTGTCTCTTCAAATTTCAAAGGTTTAAAACATTCCAGAACATAAGTTATCATGAAAATGCCAAGCTGACCTGAAACTGATTTTGCAACTCTTCTCTTTTGGAATGATATTCAATCTTTGCTCATCCATTTTTCACACTTTCTCTCAATACTTTCTTTTTTTATATTTTTTCATAACCCTTCATGAAGGGACATTCCCATTAATTAGATAATTAATTCCCAATAACATGGGAAAATACCCTAAACCCATGGGTTTGAAACCACCATTTCACTTTTTACTTCTTCACATGCAACCCTTTTTAAATATACTTGTAAACCTATATATATAAATCAATTTTGGAAATGTTATGTGTATTGTAATGTCGTAAATTCTTCGACATCAATAACTAGAATTCCAACACCCTTAGCTATGATATTAAATGGAAGTGTAGGAAATTGAAGTCCAATTATGGGATACAATAGAAGCAACTTCTTTATAGTTGGCGTATCCACCTATGGGTATTGTAGATTGTGATAATATACAAATTGTAACAAGAAAGCCATATAGCTCGCTGAAATGCCAAAGGACAAGTACATCTTCTAAAAGTGAGTCGAGTACAAACTCCGTTGAAACAATTTATGGAATTTCTTTCATTTGAGGAATGCACACTACACATCACCGTAAAAATGAACATCTTTCTAAAAGATCAATGGGGTTGATGACTAAGAGTATTACAAAAGTGTCTCATGAATGAAAATACAAGAAGAGAATTTAATCTCAATTCTCCAACATCAAATCCCGCTATTGCAAGATAAGGAGATCAAAAAAGAGAACTCTACTTATAATGAAGTTTGACATATTAGATGTTTATCAAATTGCATGGTATCGAGATTATGGAATAAAAATAAACATTTTCTACCAATATAACAATATATTTAAAAATGGTGTATTGAAGGCAGTGAATGGTAATAGTGGATTACAAAAATTCAGATAAACCAAAACTCAGATAAGGCTCTGCATCTAATGTGTTCAACACATCAAGATGGAATAAGGCCACCTCTCATATGACATAGGTTTCATTTCTCAAAAATGTTAATGAGAACATGGTTATGATAGGTATTCCTCTAGTGTCATAATCCCATTTTAGCACAATAATGAGAAATTAATTTTTAAATGTTATGATAACAAAGAACGACTTCTTTGCAAGGTGTAATGATTATGTCTCAATCACCAACAAACTTAGGGCCACCATTATTTCAACTAAAGTAAAACAATTTTTGGTAGTTCAAATGGTCCATAATTACTATATTACAAGGTGTCGTAGTGTGTATTGTACCCACAAAATGAATCCAGATAAGTAACCTAGCACTTGAGCATTTTGCATGACAAAATGGAAAAGACAAAGACTTTTATACCTTGTGTAAGAAGGAAAATGTTGTTAATAATGCCATGAATCTCTTAATTTCTTTGACTAACACACTTATAAATTGACACAACATTGGGAGCTTCGACCACTTCAACCTTTACTTTCAATAGATGGGCTCAAACTTCAGTATGACTCATTAGCTAAATGCCTTAAGGAGCTCAAAGAACAAATGGTGGATCAATATGGTGATTTGTTGTACAAGAAGGGAACATCAAACCACCCATTGCATGATGTTATATTACAAACTAAATCTTATAAAAAATGTTTGTTCTAGAAGCAAGAAGATATGCAAGCTCCGGAGGAAAGTGTTGATAATGCAAATTGTTATAGGTAAAATAGAAAATGGCCACTACTATTATTACTACAAATGAATAATTTTGGGGTTGAAAAGAAAAAACCCTTTTAACAAGGAAGGTGTTTGACATTGTTGTAGTTGTTTTCCTGCCAATGGGACACATACATAAAGACATGGATGGAACTTATGGGAGGTTATTGGTTCAAATAAAGTAAAAAAACTGATTTTACATACTAGAGGTGATTGAGACTTATAGGAGATGTAAGGACTACAATTCTTTAATCCCAAGGCAACCTCAAGACAACCTCGATTATGAAATCTTCAAGTAAAGAGACCTAATATGGAAAAAATAAAGAAATGATTAGAAAAATATATGCATTTTGTAGAAAAGGGATTGACAAGGGAGGAAAACAATATTGACACCCCAAGATAACTTATTGGGAGAATATCTTAAAATCTTTAGACACATCCTTTGTGAACATTGAGTACTTAATAAATAATTTATGACTATTTTTTTCCAATTTCAAAAGAGAAAACTTATATAGACTTCCACTTCGCCAATATTCCTATAATAGGTCTTAAATATGGGACTGAAACAATTCAATCATTTTTCTATCCATCCCCACAAGTGTTATTTAGTTTGGATGTCGCAATATTTAGATATGGTTGTTTTACTGAAACCACCAATTTAAGCCCAGTTTTAAGACTAGACAAAAGTCTTAACCTATACATTGTGTAACTACAAAAATATGGCAAACCAGATTTTGAATTTTTTCCCCAATGTACTTTAGCTCTTTCTATGAAATTCCAATTATTGAACGCAAAAATATGAAGAGGAATCATGTAAAGAAGCCAAACTAATTATTGTCTACTTTAATAACAAATGTTATGGTCTAAATAACCCAATAGCATAAGAATAAAAAGAATAATTAATACTACACCTTGAGAATTATAAAAAGTGAATAAATAAAATGTCACTTCAAGGGGGCAACTTCTTTTACACCTTATGTTTATGCATAACTCTGCATAGTCCCTAAACTAGATCTCCTTAATATATACATAAGAGACAAAGGGCATATTTACAAATAATTCACCAACCAATAATTATAACACTAATATAACAATAACAATGTAATGAACCAAGACCTAAGGATTTAACTGATATCAAACTTAGGCTCACGCACTATTTTCCATCCACACACCTTTGCATGATTCCATCCATATATTTATTATTTATTATTGAACCAAGAGTAGTGAGGTGCTCTACAACCCAATATGGAGGAGATGTTGTTATGTAATGTAACATTACATGACAACAACATAAAAAATTAAATAAAAAATAAATAACTACATACATACATATGTACGTGGAAACATCTAAAATATTTAAACCAACGTAGATCCATCTTAAACCTAGAGCTATCAAGCACTGAGAGGGATCAAATTTCTTAAGGTGTAATTTTTTTATCATTTAATATGAAGAAATTAATACATGACATTGAATCAACAAATCATCATTTTTCTTCTATTGCTCGATAATATAGCTATGGTTAGAGGCTTCTCCTTCTAGAGGTTGGCTATCATTTTGCTTGATAACCATCATGACAAACTCACTAGCATTAATTAGCAACTTAGCTTGATTCACTAAAACCAATGAAATATTCTCCTTCTCTTTATAGGCATTGACTAAAAATGGTTGTTTATCCTCAATTTGCCTATATATCATCACAATCTCACAAATATGTGTTACCAAATACAAACAAAATCTTTATCTACCCCGTGGAAATAATTGGCACTCAACGGGTTGGACAATACATCCATTTATGCTCGGCCTAGTGGGGATGCGAATGCAGGGAATAATTTTATATCAACTTTATATATAGAGAATAATAAATAATAATCATCTTGTTTAAGACAAGAAGATTGGCATTGCTCACCCCATCTGTATATGGCACTTGACTCTATCAATTATTATCATATCATCCTATTATTATCATCATCATGAGATAGGAGATAGGGAGATAGGCATCACTCACCCCTATCCATATATGTATATGGGGCACACATCCTACAGTCCTATATGGCAGGTTATGTCATTACCCAATCCAGTATTGATCTAATCTTGTTGGGGAAGCATCTCAAGATCAAACATGCAATCTAACAAACATCTAATGGAAATACATTACATTCTATTTGATCAATGAAATAAGCTAAAATACCATAGTTAAGCTTAAATTGTTAGACGACTCATAGTTTTGTGTCTTTATGGAGCCATCTTAGTGGATAAGGGTCCAAATGCTTGTGGCTCTTTATCCCAATGTCTGCACTAAAGCTTATAATATCAAATTCTTTTAACTCCATGGGTCGAATATTGCTATGACCTTGGCCATCTTCCCTTCAATCTTGATGTAGAACAAGTGCTCTTTCTCAACGTCAATGGCTTTGGCAAGCTTCAATAATCAATTTTTCATTTGGATAAGAGGTGCATTAGCATTATTCCTTCAACATTGTTGAAAGCTTTCTTGAATGTCTCCTTCCTATTTTTGGGATTCAATTCTAGGTGGAATTTCTAGTATTTTATTTTTATATGTCCATCGACACCACAATGTTTTTTATTGTTGTCCCTGCATTGAGAAGTAGTGTAAGTCTTCTTCTTGCTCTTCTTCTTTGAGGACTTATATTGATGGGTGCCCAGCTTTGGCTCCCCATTGCTCTAGTGTACAATTCGAGCTTTTTTTCTCAAAGAGGGCTAATTGTTTTATGTAGTCATGTAAACCCCTTTGATATTTCCCCAAAACCTACTAACCTATAGCTTGAGATCTAGTAGAATGACTTGTTTTTTGAACTCAGTGGTGTAGTCTGCACCTTCTGCTTTTTGCTTTGGCGGAAACCCTACCATTTGATCAACTAATCTTCTGCACTATTATTTAAGCAATGTTTTTAACTCCTCCCAAGATGCTGGTGAGTTTTGTTGTTTTATGGCTTGCATATAACTTTTTCACCATGCTAATGCATGGCCAATCCTTTTCAGCCTAGCAAAGTATATATTTTACTTGTCTTTATATCCTTGGATACTGAAATATACTTCCATTTGCATGAACTAGTTGAGCTTTCCAATGTCAACATGTCCATCATAGGTTGGTATATCAAACTTGGCTTCCACCTTTTCTCCTTATAAATGCTTCTGGTCAACATGAGCACATGCACACAAGCTTGTGAAAGCAAGCCTTCAGCTAAATTGTCATGACTGGGAGGTGTCTATTTCTCAAAATTTGCCCAGGACCTGCACCTATTCCCAACCGTTGTCGCAAGCACTCATGTACAAGAAACATGAGTATGTCCTAGGTGAGACTTGAACTCTAGTGGGGGATTTCACAACTCCTTGCTTTCACCAACCCAGAACCACCATTTTTAGAGTTCAATTTTGAATGCCAAGAAAGTCATTGGCCAACTGCTCATTTGTTGGCTAGGCAGTTATGCAAATGTAGAGTTGGATTCCTTGTTCACTGGCTTTGTGGTGCTGCTCTGCATTTGGAAATGGCCACTTCAGAAGGTTTCAAGCAGTTGCTTGTTTTCATTCTAAATTGCAGACACTTTAAAAAAAAAAAATCCCTCTTCCTTTTCTGATTTATGGATCACAGGCACAAGGCTTCAAGCATCTCAATGGGATAATTTTCTTATGTTATTTATACCTTTTTGTAAACTAAAATATGCTTTTACATTAATATAAAAAATGTTATACTATATAATATATTGTATCCTGCAAATACTGCAATTTTTTAATTTTTATACACTCCTTGTATAAGTCCTATGGGCAATATTTTCCCTACTGCCAAGCAGTTCTGTCAAACTTTGACAACATCATGAGTAACTCCATTCTTCATTCAAGCTTTGCACTGTACCGAGTGCTTAGTGCCCAACCATTTAAAAAAAATCCTTAGCATTCTTCCTTCCGCTTTTTGAATGCAATGCTTTCCATTAAATGATAAGTTATCTTTTAAGGGTAATGGGGAAATTCAGAGTGGCAACTTCTATGGGCATTGGTGTTAGATAGGCCAACAATTGTTTTCTATCTGGGTAAGAAAAAATATAAATCATTTCTTTAAGAGAGTTCAAATTATTTGATTAAGTATACTGACCTGATAACAATCAGCCATATATTTGTCATCATAAAAGGATATACTAGCCAGAAATGTTTTAGTTTAAATTGCATTATGCTGGGTAATAGAACATAACAGTTGGGTTTCCCGTGAGGTTTACCTTAGAAAAAAGTAAAACATAACAGTAGGATATCTTTATACATGCTATTTCCAATTGCAATATTGATGTAAAGAATAAAAAAATTACAGAAATCGTAAAGAATTTTACGGTTTCACAGCTTGTAGAGACACTTATATTTCACTTATATTCAGGATAACTTACAATGCAAAAATTGCCAATGATCATATCATGAATAAATAAGGAAAAGAATGCAAATCCACAACTTTTGATCATTGTTCCTGAATGCCGAACATTCAACACATGTTAATGCATATATCAAGGATTTTATACCTAAAGCTGATGGAATAGAGCAGACCAGGTAGAGGATTGTCGCATATGTTAAATGATACGGCTCTTCATGGTTCCTGTCTGTCTGATTTGAAGTAACAATCATATATAGAAAGCTGATCAAATGCATCATAGTTTGCTCGCAATCCCGTAAATTGACTGCCCATCTGTGCACACATTGTATCTGGCCATTTACAACTTTCTCCAGCCCGAAATGGGCAAACACTATCACAACTTTTCCGGTATAAATTTGCAGAGAGGTCACTATCTGCAGAAATAGAAATAGACACAGACATATCATTTGAACCTTCCTGTTTAAGTTCATCGCCATTTCTCTTCATTGATTCCTTTAGCGACATGGTCATTATTTTCTGTTCTATTTCTTCCAAGCTTGCCATATCTGTAATACAGTCATGTGAACTAGAAAAATTAACTTTGCACCCAACTGACTCCATTGCTCGCTTAATAGCTATGTTCTCTCGGCAAGCCCTTTTAACCAGAGTAACTGCAGAACGGCGGGCACACTTTTCAGATACTAGCTGCTCAGTTAGTGCTTGCAGGTTGGTTGACATATCTTTTATTTTCTCTTCCGCAGTCTCTTTTGCCTGAAACAAGTTACAAATAAACCATGAAATATCAGCATCAAAGTAATAACAAAGTGCCACTGTTTAAATGCTAGGATTTTAGTGATAACTGTCTTTAACTCACCAATATATAGTATAAAAGCAGAGTTATAGTTTAGAGATGCCTAGTTACCACAAGAAACTATAAATATATCAAATGAAGTGTCCAAGACTTGGCATTTTGTTAAGACTATCTGGAAACAGAATACAAAACAAATAATTGGGTTGGAAGGAAAGAAATTCAAAGGAATTATAAGAAGAAAGAATTTAGGTTGAAGAATTGTAGCTCACCACCTTAAAATCAACAAGAAGATTATATAAAAAACTAAAAAATGTTTATTTAACAAGATTATCAACTGGCACATACATACATACATACATACATACATATATATATATATATATATATATATATATATATATATATATAATCCAATAGACCTTTTGATGAATTTCTAGCCTTTTTGAGGGGAATCTTAAGAACTCTAAAACAACAAATCTACAAAGTTGTCATCTATGTCAAATAACGTTTAAGGAAGTTGTTTGGAAAAATGTTTCAAAGAGGACACTGACTTGAAAATCTAATCTTAGCTTTTCCTTTTCAGTGCTTTGCGTGTTGAAGATAATAACATCACATTACCTTATAAGCACCTGCCCTATTCCAGATCTAGAGGTAAAAATATCCATCTCTAGAAAACACAACACATCACCCACCACGTGGGGAAATTACACAAGCAGTTCTAGTTTATTAATCAATCACTCTAAGGAGAACACAATACATCACCCACTGGAAAAAATATACACATCCCCAGTATATACATCACTCATCACTTCTAAAACCAATCACTAGGATGTATGCAAGGAAATGCCACACAAATATAATGGATATGTCAAATATCATTAAATAAAATTAATTAACATCATTCTTGCATTATGCATTGAAAAATCTGAAGTAACTGTTATGACACAGATTGTAGTTTGGGCAAAGCCCAACCCAAACACCAAGTGTGAGACACAACTGGGAACACCTATCACCGTCACCTCAATAGATGTCCCCCTCATTTTAGTGAAGGATAAATCCAACACAAGGGAGGCTTTCCAGGTGACCCTAGGGGGATTGCGATGGGGGATGGGAAGTGATGGAAGAGAGCCCCTCTGGGTCAAGGTCAAAGAATAGAAAGAGGCTTGAGAAAGAGTCTTGTGAGTTGATGGAGGTTGCCAAAGGTTATGTACCTGCAAAACAACGTTAGACCTGCCTGGAACAAGACAAATAATGATGAATAAAGCCTCAAAACCAATGGGGATTTAGAAAGAAACCTTGCTGTCCCAAAATTGCAGCAGTATGGAAATATATATCAGCGGTAAATAAGTTATGACAGCTGCAAATTAAAGCACCAAAGTCAAGTGTATGATGTTGGAAAACAAAGCTAACAATTAGTAGACAATCTTCCAATGATAAAACCAAGACTTTGATAGCCAAGAGAGTTGTTACTGTTAATTTTTCTTGAACCTAGCACCAGATTGTTAATTCTGAGCAAAAACACATTTCACTGAATCACAATACAACTAGGTTCTAAATAAATATTTAGCGGAAGCATTAACAATATAGAAACCATACACACATTGCACATGAGATTTTGGGTAAACAACTCCTGGAAAAACCCTCGCGAGAAAACCAGTGTTGTGAGATTTTATTATTAATTTGGGGCTCCCTTCCTGGGAAAATGGCCCCTCCAAGGAAATTACAATTACAACAATTAGCCTAGCCTCACAAACTTCAAGGCTGCTAAAAGACTTGTTGTCACTTTGTCTCTTTCCCTCAGATCGCTGCACCTGCACATCTGAAAGCTCACTCTGTGTGTGTAGTCTCTATCTCACTTATTGTGTCTTCTCCTCTCACCCTAACTGCCTTTTTATAATCTTGAGATTAGACCAAATCAAACCCTAATCCAAAACCCTAGATCTCATCCAAAGTGATCAGCGATTGAGATCTAATCTCCCGTTCATTTTAGATCTAACGGCTATGACTTAATTTAATTTTCACTTAAGTTACTAAAGCCAATAACTTAGGCTTTTAACTTAATTAACCTCCAATAATTACAAAAGGTCATTAATTTACACAAAATGAACTTCTAAGGTTCTAAGAGACATTAGGCAACTTCCACGTGCTAGACACACGCCAACGTGGAAGTACCTATCCGATGCTACAACTTTCAACACTCCCTCTTAGCGAAGAAGGTCCTTTTGCCACTTGGAGATGGCTTTATCTTCGCTATCAAAGTTGCTACCTTGCCAACTCTTGTTGCTCCCTCTGACTCAAAAGCTATCACAGCTGACTCGCTCGGCCTATTTTGCGAAGACTTTCCTCTGATAATGCTCCTAGAAGCCTCCTACTCCTGAGCATCCTGCATGGTCATCTCGTACCATGACTGCTTGGAAGGTTGATCCTTCCCATTGGAACTTGAAGGTTGACTCCCTTTGAGTTGCTCAACCTTCATAGCTCTCTGCTCCTTGTCCTCTGCCACTCTGCTACTGTTCACCATAGCTCGCATAGACTTGCCCTTTAGCCTATATAGGTTGCTCTCTCTAACTCCAAAGACAACTCCTTTGTCTGAGCTAGATCCTCTGGGCATAATAAGCACATGTCCATCTCGAAATAAGACTTCATAGCCCTTCTTCTCAATTGTTGAGACTGAGAGCACACTCGAGTTCTGGCACCCATAGCACATTCGTCACTCGCAATATGCCACCTAACTCCATCTGGAATGGCACTGTTCTAGATCCCTTCACTGCATGCTTGGTGGCCACACCAAGATCCACATGCACGTATGAGTCTAACGTTGTGAATCTCTCAAATAACTCCTGTGCTCCTGTCATATGACATGTGGCTCCACTATCAATCAACCACACACTAGTTGGTAAAGTGCCCGTGGAAAGCTAGGAAACAAGTAAAAACTTGTCCTAAAACTTAGCAAACTCATTTTCCTCTGATATCGCAGCAACCTCCTGTTGCGTCTTGTTTTCGCCCTACTTCCTTTCCGGACACTGTGAAGCATAATGTCCCTTCTTATGACAATTGAAGCATTTGACCTTACTTGGGTCCCTCTGTGTGCCTACTCGTGAAGACAAATCTCCACCTGTGTTATTTCGGACCTTCCCTTGCCCTTCTTGACCTGGCTGGCAAGAGCTACATTGTCCTCATCCTTTTTGTGTTTTCCTCCATTCAAGTCTTCATCTCAAAGTGATCCCACAATCTTGAGCAGTTAAGAAACTTTTCTCGTGCCATGACCCCTTTGATGAACAGTGTCCACTCCTTAGTGAATCCTTTCAGTGTTGTCCTCACCAACTATGAATATGACACTGTCTCCCCAACTGTTACCAGTTCATCTCGAACCTATTGGATCCTGGTGAGATAACATGTCACGGTCTATGATCTCGTCATCTTCGTGTCCTTGAGTTTCTCCCTTAACACCGTTATGCGATTCTCATTCTTTCTCTATCACAAGCTCTTCATAACCTCTTGTTTATGCCTTTATACACACCTCAAGTAGCATGGAAAAATCCTCAATCCATTGGTTGTGTCCTTGGAGGCAAGTCTCGGATCAAGGTGTTGTCACTTGATCCTCAACTCCTCCGTCTAAACCAACTCCTAGCGAAGCTAAGGGAGGTAGTCCCTAATAAAAATAATCTAAGACTCTAATTAAATCTAAGCACAATAAATAGATTCTAGGAGTTTCTTGCAACAAGAACAATATAACAATATAATCTAGCAGTGTATGATTCATTCACTTAAAAGATACATTCAATAATAATAAAGCAAATGAGATACATATTACATACATCAATATATTACTTCAAGATAAGAAAATGCTTGGAAAGTAAATACTTGAAGTAAATGGCTTAAAATGTAAATATAATGAGACCAATGCCAATTGTTGCGAGATGTATGTAATGCAGCTGAAATGAAGATTGTCGTGTAAGTGTGCTCGTAAATTTTTATTTAGAGTTGATTAGGTGGAGTGGTTGTTGTGAGTGCAAGCCACTATGTGAGATGTGTTGAAAGAAAGTAAATCTAATCTAGATTTGGCCTCTAAGAGGCTATCCCCTAAATTGGAGGCTGAACTTGTCGAATGTCCAATAGGGAGAGTATCCCTCTGACTTCGCACACAAACTCAAGATACTGTCAGAGGTCCAACACGGGGAGAACCTAGATCTCAAAGTTCTCGTCTGACTTCACACACAGTTTCTCTTGCATTTCCAACCAAGCAATAGCAACTTAAAGATTTCCCTATTAAGACTACTCCACACTGACCAACCCCTGTTCTGATGTATGCTACACCAACGATCAAGCTGAAGCTTGCAGTGGAGGGGACAAAGCAATGTTAAGGGGAGCTGAGGGGATTTGTTTATTTGCCAAATTGAAATAACAGAAAATAAATGCTGAAAATGAAACGAATCTAACAAATAAATCTAACTAAGTTAATCTAGAAAATGAAATCTAACTAAACTAACAAGGAAATTGAAATCTACTCTAATGTGTTGCGGTGCTCGTGATAAATTTTATGGTTAATTTTAGCTTTCTCTTTAGGTGAGAGTTGTAAACATAAGCAAAAAGAACCAAAATGAGCAATCACACAAAGACATCATTCCCCCTAGGGGGATTGAAGAGTGGGGACTAGGAGGCCCACTTATTTTATTGATGAGGTTTACAATGATCTTATTTTTTCGTTTGGGAGTGACTTGTGCTCAATTAGAGACTAAAATTTGCTTATACTTAATTCTTGGGCTTAGTTCTTCCAAATTATTTGCAAAATTCCTTTAATTTCACTGCAGTAATTTTATTGAACAATTTGCAGACATCTTTTGACATTCTATCAAACAATTTTCCTACATAGTTTGCAAATCTCTACTATGCCCTCTATTAATTGGCCCATGTAGGCTCAATGTTGAAAACTGGGCTCTGATACCACTTTGTAACATCCCCAACCACCTAGGTTGGGCCACGCCACAGAAAAAAATTTCCGAAATCTGATACCATTTAAGTAACTGATATACTTCTTCAATTCCTCAAATTAATGCAAATAACAATATCTATATACAATTACAGCATATACAAAAAAAACCATAAGAATAATTGAATAAATATTAACATAACACATAAATTAACACACAATAAACACTTATCTTTAGTAAAAAGAACACCAACTGCGTGCAAACCTTCCACATTCCTCCCAACCTTAGACCATGTTATCACACAAGTTGTAGGTTGGGAAAAGCCCAACCCAACCGAAAAATGGTAACAACTAAGAGAACACCTACCCACTGTCACCTTAGATAGGTATTCCCGTCACTTTAGAGGTGAAGTGATCACCTCAAGGGGGGAATCCTAGTGACCCTAGGGGGAAATGAGACGGAAAGTGAGATGATGAGATGGATACCCCTATAGGTCAAGTTGTTAAGTGAAAGATGGCTTTGATGACAAGTCTCGGTGGTTCCCAATGGTTGCCAAGAAGTATGAGTACCTGCAAAGGATGATTGTACCTGCCCGAGACACAAGAAAAGCCAAGTATGCACGTAATATATCAGGTGGACAAGCAAGTTAAGCTTGTTGTCCCTAATTGCAGCAGTAACAGAGATATATATCAGCAAAAGAAAGATTGTTAGAGCTGCTAAAAAAGATGCTAAAATTCTATCAAATGATGCAAGAAAAAAGTTAGCAAAATACTAGTACAACTCAAGTGTAAAAGCATAAGACTTTAGCATCAATGTAAGGTTGTTATAGACAAGTATTGCAAAGATATATTTGTATCCTTATGGCTGTAGCAAACAAGTTACAGAAGAAAAATCAGCCACCAAAAATCACAAGTAATCCATCCAAAAGATGCGTTGAGACTAGTAGATTATAGGGGTAAATTATTAGCAATTTTTTATGGTTGAACTGTGAGTTATTTAGAGATTTGTTTAGGGTTTGTTGCAGCCCTAGTGGCTGTAGCTTTGTTTTATTACAACAGCAAGAAGAAATTGACAAAACAAAACGCCTTAGAGGCCTTAGTGAATTTAAGCACATAGAATAGATTCCAACTTAGACAATTTCAATATCTCGTGATTTCACGTATCCCAATGCAAGGAGATTAGTGCCTTTAGCTATTGGGTTGTGGAGTCATAAAATTTAAAGAGCTAGCTGAGCTACTTCCTTGGGGGTGTAAGTTGTTTTACTCCCTAAGGAAAGCTAAACTAGCTAGGAAAAACCCTAGGAGGGTGTAAACCCTTTTACTCCTCCTAGTATACCTTTATGCAACAAGTTATTTCAAGACAAAATGATGGGCTTAGTGGGGTTGTATGCCCTTATACTCCCCAAAAGCTTAGCAAATTAACCTTGCAACCAAGAAAAGAAGCAATAACAAGAGAGATTCCTTACCTAGTCCAAGCATTAACAAGATAAACCTCTTTTTGACCAAGAAAATCCACC
>ML794777.1:0-10613 GCA_009831015.1 Picea engelmannii
GTAAGTTGATTCATATTGAGATTAATGAAAAAGATACTTTTCCCGTCCCAAATACATGAGTCTCATCTATGTTATTTGATTTATGTTTTATCTCTAACCCTCTAGTAGATCAGTAGCATGCATGCGTAGTTTTTTCTTGATTGCAGGAAGCTTTGTGGAAGGAGCAGTAGCAGAAAGGAGATAAAATCTCAACGGAGGATCTACTTCAACCATTGATAAAAAGGGTAGTTGATTCTTCCTGTGTTTGCCTGGGAAAAAGGGTTATAGGTTTGGGTAGGAGGTTAAAAGTTATTCTTGAAGGGTCATGATCTGCATGCAAGTTTAAATCCCTAGCTTGCTAGTCCGTAGGGTAGAAAACCCCACAACAGAATTGGCAACTCCACTAGGGATAGTCTTACTCTTAGGGTTTCCAGATTTGGTTAAAGATCTTTTGGGTAGTTCAAAGAAGTTCAGTCTTTGTTTCTTTGTTTATTTTTGTTTTCTGTTAGGTCAATGCTAGCAGGGAACCTGGTTATCAATACCAGTGTTCCTTGACTGACGCTTGATAGTTAGTCACCAGACACACAGAGGTACACGTGGCATGTAGAAGGCTTGCACGCGTGCGCCTGCGCCCTAACTTTCTACAGAATGCGTTTTCCCGCGTGCTGCAGTAGTTTCAGTAGCATGTAGTTTTCAGGAAGCTAGAGAGGTAGTCTCCTCTTCCCTATCAGAAGTTTATCTTCTCAGGAGGCTTTCTGGATCCTGTCTGGGTCTTGATTGGTTCATTGTCTTGTGTTTCAGTCTGTCTTGTTGTGTTATTTTTCTTTACATTGGTTTTTCTTTTTGAAAATCTTGTTTTTCTGGTAAAGTGATAGCATCTAAGCCTTTTAGAGACTCTGGTTGTCAATACCAGAAGCCTTTTTTAGGACTAGACTATCTGTGTGTGATTTTATCTCAGTTTTTATACAGACCCACGGCCTATTTAAGTCTAGCCCGTGGGTACCCGCGCTCTGTAGAAGCTCAGCACGTGTTTGCACACATGTTGTCTTGGTGACAGTCGCGGGCTTGATTGGCAGCTTTTCAGCTTGGGTGGGGCAGTCATCCCCTCCTGTGGTGAGAAGAGCTCCTCTGAGGGGACTAGAGTCTGGGGCTGCACAGTCAGCAGGTTACGGAATTTTCACCTTAGCTTGTGTTTGTTATTAGATTTTTTGATAGAAAAGACAAAAGAGAAAAATATTTGTTTCATGGTTTTTAGGCAAGTGTTAGAATTGGTGCTGTTGTGATTGCTTTGTTGCATTTTTGTGCTCTGATTCTGTTCGCGATCTGTTCTTTAAGCCAAAGTTTTCTTTTATTCTCTTGGCTTTGTTCTTGTTATCATTTTTCCTTGTTGTGGTATTTTCCAACGAAATAAAAAAAAAAAATCATGTTTCATTTTCTTCTTGGTTTGAGGATTGTGTTGTTGCATCAGTAGCTAGGAAAGAAGTCTGTTGCATAAGTTTTTGCAGTGCAGGTCAAGTATAAGTAGCTCATAGATCTGAGTGAAAATCCTTCATATTTACTGCATAAAATCTTAGTAATTTCGAAAAGAAAAGAAGTCTTTCATTGAAAAGTTGCTGGTTTTGCATTTTAGTAAAAAAATTTGTTTCCACGCATTTTTTGTGCATTTTTCCTTGAGTCTTTTTACACACCATCAGTTTCACTTTCGCACCTTATGACTTAATAAGCCCATTAAAAGAAACACTAATTAAAATCAAGTATACTTTTCTGTTTGTAGGGTGCATCCACTAGCTCAGGAATAGGGCCTTGGAATAGGTTGGAGAGTAAATTCTCCAAGGCCACCCAAACTAAACATTGAAGTCTGTCACTTAGGGAGTGTAGAAGTCCAGTTACGGAAAGTTATTCAGGACCCCCCTCTAACACAGGGGCTAAACACGAGGTCGCGTAAGGAAAGGCAGCGGAGATAACCCCTCCAAAGTTGGACCGAGTGTTGTGGAGAACACATATAGAGGATCTGTTAAGGGATTCCGTCATTTGCACTTGCCACAGAGCTTCGTGGATCTCGAATCCATTTGAGGTCCTCAGTCGTCTTCCGGAACACTTGCTCTCGATACCCTTGATAGGTTTCGGGCTTGATACCCTGCTCATTGTGGTCTACCCGACTGCTGACTGTACCCGCCTGATAGTTGTTCACATGCTGGCAAACTAGTTGCCTATATTTTCTAGGGACATACACAGGTGACTGCGGGGGTATACCACGGTACCTAGGATGAACATCGGACCAACGCTTTTCAGAGTAGACCTGGAGGGTGCTTCCGTATTCGAGTTGCACTTGCATCGGTAAGGTACTCTAGTGTTGGTTGTTGTAACTGTTCTTCCTACTAATATAGTGCTTGCTTGATTTATCTTCTAGGGGATTTCTTTTAGTGCATATTATTGTTCGTTCATGTAGAATACCTTAGCATGTCGTGAATCTTCTCACACAGTTGAGGATTCAGAGCTCCGCCGGTCACGAAGGCTTCTGGGCCTGCCGTCGGTGATACTGGAGCCATCCCCACCACCCTTGAGGCGGAAGTTAGACCACTGAGGGTCTCTCGAAGCAACTGGGGCTTTTGATCCCGAACAACCCCCCGAGGAATCGACCACCAACCTTGGATTGGTTGAAACCTCAAACACTGATACTGGGCTAGACATTATTGTGCCAATTCAATTTTACAAATGCCTGTCAGTGCCTAACCCAGTTATGGAACAAATCTCTGGGAATTCTTCCATTCCTATCACTGTTGTTACCACAGGAGAAGCTTCTCCTAACTTGCCTTTATCAACGGTTCGGGCCACCATGGTCTCGGCCACAACTATGTCGCACAGTGGTCCGACGCCATCTATCGCGGTGACCACACCTCCTTATACACCTAGTGCGACCGGCCCTCCGTTTTCATACGGTATGCCTAGTTCAGGAACAAGTCCTGCACTCACTTCTTCCATTTCACAAACTTTGGGTCTGGGGGCAGGGAGCTCTAACGCTCCTCTGCAAGGTCAACTTGGGGGCATTACTATCCCTTTCAATGCTTTTCCTTACACTAGGGGTCATATCCCTCCTTCATTCCCTTCGCTTAGTGGATTGCATCAGCAGTCCACCGGGCAGCCTACACACACAAGTCCACTTGGACCCGGGAGTCAAGGAACACCTGCACAAACACTGCCAGTAGGTTCGTCGCCATTCGTTTGGAACAGGACATTTGGTAATAACACCTTCGCATCCGCTGCTTTCCCATCAGGGGGCACACCTATTTTTGGACAGTCTACACCGGCACAGGGTACTATTCCTACGTTGGGGGCACATATATCGGGACCTTGGAACTCAGGACAAGGATCCGTTCCTTCATCTAGAATGTCGTTCTGGGGCAATTCTTTCCACAGTCAATGGAACCCCGGACAGGCCTCTATGCCTCTCCCCACAGGACCGGCATGGGGGAATCCTTCCCAAAGTCCTTCAAATATGATGAATGCCCAACATCCTACGTCCTTCATGGGGAATCAGCAAACGATGTCTCCTCAAATGCAAAACCCTTACGCTGGTCAAGGCAACGGTTTCTACCAAAACCCTGGCCAGCCACAAAAATTTTCCTGGCAACCTGGTGCCAGTCAAACTCCAGGACCCTTTTATCCTAGCTATCAGCAGCAACCTAAACTACCTTTCTTGGCAATGCTACACTTGCCGGATTTAACACGGTTGTTGAATGATCCTATCTGCCACGATCCGCGTTGGCCTCCTATGCCGACGAAGTTGCCTTCGGACATCCCAAAGTTCGAAGCCAAGCCTAATGAAGATCCAGGTGATCACATGACCACTTTCCATTTATGGTGTTCATCTAACTCACTGAAAGATGACTTCGTTCAGTTGCGATTGTTTCAACGCACTCTTATTGGGAGTGCCGCGAAATNTGATCATTCATGATATTCCTTTTTTGGCAAACTGGCTATGGCTTTCCTTAACCATTTCCAGTTACCTGTGAGATACGACGCTGGCACAGAGTTGCTAGCCAATTTCGAGCAGACGTCAGTGGACCATATCTCGGATCATATTCGAGAGTGGCGATGCCGAAAGAGTCTTATCAAGGTACCCGTCCCACCAGCATTCCTGCTTGAATGGTTCCTTAAGTCTTTAGTTCTGCATTTATCCAAAGACGTCGCAACTTCAGGGGTCTTCTCCGAGGAAGAGGCCATCATGAAGGCTCAACAGTTTGAGCTTATCTATTCTCAGTCTGGTCTATTGTACACCATCCTGCCGGATGCACCATGATCGATTCTGGACAAAACCAGACAGAGAGTCGGACCACATGCTGACGGTATAGTTGGTTCGGCACAAACTAAGCCCGCTGAGAAATTGACTAAACAATTGCAGCAGTTATCTATACAACACTCAGCGGCCAGCCAGACTCCGGCTTTGGCTTCTCCTCCTTCTCAAACATCGGAAGTACACTCTGTATAGACGACTAACCCAAAGGCCAACCAGCAGCCTGAAGGAAAGAAAAAACAACGCAAGAAGAGTAAGGAGGATAAGAAACAAACCGATAATGCTGGCAAGGGAACTACTGAAAAAAGGAAGGCGAGGTATCTGTGCAACCTTTATTTGGAAGACCACCCAACCCATTTATGCCCTTGACTTGCAGAGGCCCAGAAGTTTGTCATGCAGCAACAGCAAGCTGTGTTGACTAATCCCTTTCAGCATGGGCAGAATTTAACTCAAGCCTCCGCAAGGAGGGGGGAAGCCACGAAAACTGTCCTCCCCCAAATGGTTCATCTTCCACGAACGTATATATGATGAAAAGTGACTCTTTCATAGCGACTAGAGCTCACGATTATAGCAAGCCAAGTGCCTCTGAGAAGGGCAAAGAAGCCGAGATCCCATCTCTTCCTCTACAGATCGAGAAGACATTGGGTGAAACAATGACTCGCATCCCAAAAGGTGTGTTTAAACGAGCTTCTCATAATCCAAATGCAAGGGCCGCCTAGAACTACTCTGTGGTGGAAGATTTGTCACAAACCCCTTGTGCTATGTCCGCTTTGGAAGTCCTCCAAAGTTGCCCTGCTCAGAGAAAAGCCTTGTTAACTGCTTTAGGCACTGCTGAGACTTGTAACCCGGGAACAATCATGTTAGATACGACTGACTTGAAACCTCATTTGCCTTACCACGTCGCATTTCAGATAGTAGTGGCTCACCCCATGAAAACCTTTACATGAAATATCTTCCGCATGGTGGTAGATGAGGGCGCTTCGAATTGTGTTATGCCGTTAGCATGTTGGAAAGCCATTGGCCAACCTGAGTTGTCTCCGTCACCTACTCTTCTCACTGCGTTTGATTGTCGTTCTTTCCGACCGCATGGCATCAACCCTTCTTTCCCTGTGTAGTTAGGGGGGAAGACCGTGTGTGTCGAAGTAGAGTTAGTTGATGCCCCCATCGATTACAGTCTATTGTTAGGTTGTAGTTGGACTTATGCAATGCAAGCAGTGGTCGCTATAGTTTTCCGAGTCTTATTGTTCCCACATGAAGGCCCGATAGTGACTATTGATCAATTGTCCTTCTCTCGACCTGACCCAGCCTTGGGGGCATTCACGGTTCCCATGGTAGATAATCCTCAAGCCGGGGTCGTCAATGTAGGAGTGGGTTTGTGCCCATATTTGATGGGTACCTTTGACTACCCACCTCCTCACGGCGATGTCAAGTTTATATCGACTCACCACAAGGCTGATATTTTCCATGTTTCGTTGTTCTGCACGACTTACTTTCAGGATCCGTGGACTCTTCCTTCCCCATCAGACACGATGGATGCGACAGGGCATGCGGGCATGTCTGCGCCCTTGTCGGCCGCTAAAGTAGCGTACTCTTTGGTTCAGCAAACTTCATCTACTTCTGATGCGATTCCCGCACCAGAGTTGGATCCACTCCTTGAGCCTATCTGGGCTCAGGATTCTCTTGTCAATACTGATTCGTTAGACTTATTCTTGCCTTCTGACGAAGCTATAATTGAAGCAATGACTGGTCCGGAAAAACCCTAGGAAGATCTTCATCATAGATCATACTTCCTCCCAGAGTTACACCGAATCGAGGCAGGAGAATTCACTATCACCATGATGGGAGATCAGCCTTGTCCCATTAACCTCTTAGCTACAAAGGACATTTATGTTGAGGGCAACATGGCGACTATCGCTCAAACGATACCTATCAATATCTCCCAAACCCCCGGCATCATGGAGAATGTCTTCGTCGGAGCGGATTTCTCCCCCGAAGAGATTCATATTTACACGGATCTTTTCAAGGAATTCCACGACGTTTTTTCCTAGTCTTATCAGGAAATGCCAGGCATCGATCCGAAAATTGTTGAACATGAGATCACTACGTATCCGGACGCTAAGCCTGTTCGACAGAAACTTCATCCAGTTAATCCTAGGAAAGAAGCAGCCATCAAAGCTGAGGTGGAGAAATTGCTTAAGGAAGGGTTCATATACCCTATCCACTTGACTGAATGGGTGTCAAATCCCGTGCCAGTCGATAAAAAACAAGGCACGATTCGTGTCTGTACCGATTTCCGTGATTTGAATAAGGCATGTCCGAAAGAAAATTATCCAACCCCATTCATCGACCAGATCATTGATGAGTGCGCCGGTTTTGAAGCCTTTTCATTCATGGATGGTTTCTCAGGTTATAACCAAATCCAAATCAAACCCGAGGACTAACAAAAAATGGCATTCATTTGTCCGTGGGGTACATTCGCCTATTGAAAAATGACTTTTGGTCTCAAGAACGCTGGAGCCACTTTCCAGCGGGCCATGTCTTTTTCCTTTCACGACCTTAAACATATAGTCGAGGCTTATTTAGATGACTTAGCATCACGCTCTCGCAAGCGAAAGGATCATCCAACACACCTCGGACTCATCTTTGAACGCTGTCGCTTCTTCCAGATTCGCTTAAATCCCAACAAGTGTATCTTTTGCGTCACGTCAGGATGTTTGTTAGGTTTCATCGTTTCAACAATGGGGATCATGGTCGATCCTCTTAAGGTGGAGGCAATAGTACGGTTGCCCCCCCCACGCACAATTTTACAACTTCAAAGTCTTCAAGGAAAGGCGAACTTCTTACGACGCTTAATCGCCAACTATGCCAAAATAACCAAGGGCTTCATGCGTTTACTGAAGAAAGACGTTCCTTTCCTCTGGGATGAAGCAGTACAGCACTCTTTCGACACATTGAAACACGCCCTTACAACCGCACCTCTGCTACGGCCACCAAATTATAACAAGGATTTCCTATTATATCTGGCTACCGCAGAATCAACCATAAGCATGGTTTTAGTTCAGGAAGATGATTCATTTTCTGAGTACGTGATCTATTACCTGAGCCGAGGCCTTGTAGGACCGGAACTCAATTATACACATCTCGAAAAAATTGCGTTGGCAACAGTCCATGCTGTTCAACGGTTCCGTCACTATGTTTTGTTTTGTAAGACCACTCTTGTTACCGTCGTGAATCCATTTCAGTACATGTTGACACGACGAGTTATAGGCGGAAAAATCAGTAGATGGATGGTTATCCTCCAATATTTTGACTTAGACTTCATTTCATCCAAGTCCAAAAAGTCGTTGGTCTTCGCAGAACTTATCTCGGAGCTTCCAGTTGAGTCAGGTGACGTTGTGCCTGAGGAATCGCCTATCCGGGGGGATATGTTTTTGATCGAATCGTCTGACCCCTGGTATGGAGGTATACTGATCTATCTCCAGACTTTGAGATGTCCTACCTCTGCTTCTCATGATGAGCGTCGGCGGATCCGCCATCAGGCCAAGAACTATCTTATACTCAATGATACTTTGTATCGGAGAGGTGTAGATTGTATCTTGCGTCGGTGTCTCACTCATGAGGAGGTCGTCATAGTGCTCAACGATTTTCATACAGGAGCTTGTTGCGGCCACTTATCCGGGTTGGCAATAGCCCAAAAAATCTTACGAGCAGGTTACTTCTGGCCCACACTTATCAAAGATTGTATTGATTCGGTCAAGAAGTGCCATCCGTGCCAAGTCTTCTCACAGAAGATGAGGGCACATCCAGCTCCGATGTTTCCTGTTATCACCGTCAGTCCCTTCACCAAGTGGGGGATTGATTACACTACATGCAACCCCCCATCAGCAAGGGGGCACCGCTATATCATTGTGGTTGTCGACTACTTCGCTAAGTGGGCCGAAGCCATGCCGACGTTCAAAGATGATGGAGAGACTGCAGCTCTCTTCTTATTTAACCAGATTATAGCACGATTCGGAGTTCCGAGAGAGATTTTCACGGACCATGCCAGTCACTTTCAGAATCAAATGATGACCGAGTTAACATCAAAGCTTGGGTTACGACAGGAACACTCATCACCCTATTATCCCCATGCCAATGGGCAAGTGGAAGCTGTTAACAAAACGCTTAAGACAATGCTACAGCGAACCATCAACTCCGCCAAGTCAAACTAGCATTTGATGTTATACTCAGCATTATGGGCTTAACAAACATCAGTTAAGACTGCAACCAGTTTCTCACCTTTCCAACTTGTTTACGGGCTGGAGGCAGTCTTTCCCATCGAATGTCAAATTCCATCTCTAAAGTTGGCGGTACAGTTATTGTCGGACACTTCTCCGCTTGAAGAACGATTAGTACACCTAGAGCAGCTTGATGAACAGCGTCGTGATGCGGCACTAGCCAATGAGGCTCATCAACATAAGGTCAAGTGTCAATATGATAGGTCCGTTTGTCCTCGGGTTTTCTCTGAGGGCGACCTTGTCCTGGTTTACGACCAAGATAAGGACCCCCTAGGGGTAGGAAAGTTTAAACCCATGTGGTTCGGACCCTTCATTGTGAAGGAGGTGTTAAAAAAGGGTTCTTATCGTCTGGTCGATTTTGAAGGGAATGATTTGGCGGAGCCTAGAAATGGGCTCTACCTCAAGAAGTACTACTCATAGGATCACTGCGGGTAACTTTTTGTAACATATGTATAGTCCTTGTGCTATTACTTTCTTTCGTTTCTTTTGAAAAACGTGTCATGGACGTGTCAGTAATGTTATCTTTCGTCACTATGGCAGATGTCAAGTGAGTCCGAGGTGTTTATTGGGTATGCGGACGGTGCTAGTTAGCACACGTGGAGGCTTGCCTCTGCATCTTGGGTAATCTTTACACCACAGGGTCAGTTGTTATCTTCTGGAGGGATATGCTTAGGTGACACCACAAACAATGTTGTCGAGTATAGCGCAGTTATTGAGTTGCTTCGTGACGCTTTGTCATTAGGTATCTCCCATCTCCAGGTCTATCTAGACGCTCAACTGGTCGTGTCGCAGCTAAACAGAATATACTGTGTGCACGAACCTACTCTACACCGAAGATTTCTTAGGGTACGTCTCTTGGAACGCAACTTTGATTATATTACATATTTTCATGTTCCTAGAAGTCTAGATCAAATCACAGATACTCTAGCTAATCATATTTTGGATTGGCGTCTTGCTCACACATAAAGAAGATCATGATCATACACATGTAAAAATATTTTTGCACACATAACCCATAAAGACACATAAAAGAAATAAAAACCATATATATACATCATAAAAAATCTGCAGAGTACATAGATGGGCGCAAGCGCCTCAAAAAATGGGAACCATAACGAGTCACTGGGGCTTATGCCCTCAAAAAATATAATACATATAAGTGCTTGAGGCACATAAAAAATGTACAAGTCGACTCAGGGCCTGTGGGCCCTGTTATACTCATGTACCTCCTGACCCAAACGCCTAAACAATCGGACCCATGTCCAAGGTAACCCCACCAAATGAGTCTGCATGGAGGGCGGCAAGTCCTCTATCTCGATCATGGGCACTGTGCGGGTGAGATCAGTGAAGTTCCACTCAACCCGCATAAGATACCTCTCAGCCTCTCTAGCTGGAGGGTTCCCTGCTACTGCTACTCCCCTGGCAGCGGCAACTGTGGCCTCTGGCCGTGGGCGGCGCCTGTTCCATGCAAAATCAGCAGGCCGCACAAGTCCCACATCTGCAAGCAACACAAAGTTCACCCATCAGAAACTCTATTATCCAAAAACATGATATATATCTAAAACAAACATAAAAATTACATATGCAAACAAAAAAAAACAGTACAGGTGGAGACATACCCATCTCCCCTCGCTCCTCACCAGGAGGAACTGGTATCGCTGGATCTCTGGAAAAATCAATCCCAGCATATGGGTAATCCTCGATCGCCGAAATCTGTCACGTCAGCCATGCAAATAAATCATCATTGAAGGCCTCGGTGGTCCTCCCACCACCCTGTCGCGGCAGCAACGCTGCCCATCTGCACATTGCCGGGAAAGTCGTCAGATGTCCTCATACTGTCATCTGAGGACTAAAACATGGAACTCTCTCAAAGAAAAAGGAGCACAAGATAGTCTCGAACCCGAAGTTCCTATGTCTGCACTGACGGCAATCTGTCAATTGCCTCTTCATGTTCTCCAGCAGTGTGGTACTCCAGTCATATATTTGTGCATTCATGCACTGGACTGCACAGTTCATCTGTGCACGCGACGCCTGATGTACGGCCGCAGAGCCGGTAATCCGCC
>ML794777.1:13678-32206 GCA_009831015.1 Picea engelmannii
AGTTGATTCTTCCCATGTTTGCCTGAGAAAAAGGGTTATAGGTTTGGGTAGGAGGTTAAAAGTTATTCTTGAAGGGTCATGATCTGCATGCAAGTTTAAAGCCCTAGCTTGCTAGTCCGTAGGGTAGAAAACCCCACAACAATCTGGTCTAGATCCTATCACATATAGAAATCTTCCAATCATTGACCTGTATTGCCTCTGGTTTGTAGAATTTGAATCATCATCTTTGCTCAACTTGCAATTGGTTTGCATAAGAGTGGTAACTAGTTGGAAATCTTCCATTCTGAACCTCTTTAGTATTTCTCTTGTATACTTAGTTTGAGAAATAAAAATTTCTTGGTTTCTTTGACGTATCTAAAGACCCAAAAAGAACGATAGTTATCTGAGTAATGACATTTCAATTTCATTCTACATATCCTTTGCAAATGTATGGCTTAACCTGTCATCATTTCTTCGAAAAATAATATCATCAACATAAACTTCAATTAATAAAATATTATCTTGAGTTACCTTGATGTAGAGGTTGTTGTTTGTACTTCATTTTCTAAACCTTACCTATTGTAGATATTTACCCAGTCTAGAGTACCATGCTCTAAGAGCCTTTTTTAGAACATACAAGACCTTCTTCAATTTACACACATAATTTGTGTTCTCTGTCAGCTGAAATCCTTCTGGTTGTTCAATGTGGACTTCTTCTTCAATTTCCCCATTCAGAAAAGTTGATTTCACATCCATCTGATACACTTTAATATTCTTGGAGCATGCATAAGCTAGGAGTAATCAGATCATTTCCATTCTGGAAACTAGAGAAAATGTCTCTTCAAAGTTGATTCCTTCAACCTATGTGTATCCTTTACATACCAATCTAGCATTGTTCCTTGTAATTTATCCATCTCCATTCAATTTATTTCTGAATACCCACTTTGTGCCAATCACATTCTTATTCTTTGGTCTTGGAACCAATTCCCAAGTTTCATTATTTTTTATTTGATCCAATTCTTCATCTATGGACTTATTCCAAAATTCATCCTTGTTGACCTCTTCAAAATTGTTTGGTTCAAACGTAGATGAGAGGGTTAGGTGTGTTTGTTCTGATGAATGGATTCTTCTTCTAGTCTCAACTCATGCATCTTTGTTTCCGATAATCTGATCTAAAGGGTGATTCTTTTGTACTCATTTGCTAGTTGTATTTGGAGGCACTTGATGAACTTGCTCTTCTACTTATGTTTGATCCTCTTCATCTATCCCTTCTAATTCTTCTTCATCTTCTATTTTTTCTTCGTAAAGTTGTTCCATTGATTCATTTTCTTCTTCCTTTAATTATTGTCCACCTATTTCATCAATTGTTACATTGATGTTTTCTACAACTTTGTTCAGCCTCATATTGTAACACTTGTATGCTTTCCTTGTACTTGAGTAACCAATAAGTACTCATTTTTCCACATGAGAGTCAAACTTTCTCACTCTTCCATCTTCTCTTTTGATGTAGCATTTGCTTCCAAATACTCTGAAGTGCTTCAGATTTGTTGGTCTTCTTTCCATAGCTCATAGGGATTTTTGTCAGTTTTGTTTTTGAGCATTACTTTGTTTTGAATGTGAACCATTGTATGCACTGCATGTGTCCAAAATATACCTATCAATTTTGAATCCATTAACATTGTTCGAGCCATTTCATGTATTGTCCTATTCTTTCTTTCAACAACTTCATTCTGTTGAGATGTCCTAGCAATAGAGAATTGCCTTTTTCTTCCATGCTTGCTGCAATAGTCCATAAATTCCTTTGAAGTGAACTCTCATCCATTATCATATCTCAAAAATTTGATTTTTGAATCCATTTCATTTTCAACCATTTCCTTGTAGACCTTGAAGTTTTCAAAAGCTTCTGACTTATTCCTGAGAAAACAAACTGCACTCATTCTTGTATAATCATCAACTAATAACATAAAGTATTTCTCACCTTTTAAACCCTTTTTTGTAGTTGGTCCAACTAGATCAGTATGCACAATTTCCAGTGGTCTTGTCGTTGAATATTCTTTTGATTTAAACCTGGTCTTTTTTTGCTTTCCTTGTTGAAAATGATTGCATAAAGTGATGGTTGGTTTCATTATCTAGGGAATTTTTCTAACTGCTTCATTTTTGCTAACTTTGACAAGATTATCAAAGTGTATGTGACCCATTATTTTGTTCCATAGCCAACTTTCATATTCTTTTCCTAGAAAACACTTTTCATTTCCAATTTTACTTAGTACATATATGTTGCTTGAAGTTCTTGCAGCTGTTGCAATCAATTTTCTTGAACCTTCTTTTCTTATCTCTCACTTTTGTGAATCGAAAGAAATTTTATGACCTTGGTCACACTTATGATTCACACTTAGAAGATTATGTTTCATAACTTCAACTAGTAGAACATTTTTTGCCTTGGTATTCTTGTTTCCAATTCTGACTATGCCTTTTCCAATGATTTTAGTTGAATCGTCATTTCTGAAGGAGATTGATCCATCTCTTCCCTTTCTTAATGTGAGAAACCTATCTTTATCACCTGTCATGTGTTTTGAACAGCCACTGTCAACATACCAATCATGTTTCTTCTTCTTAGCTTGTAGAGCGAGTGTGCATTCTTCATTGTTATATTGATTCTGCTTTCTTATCCATGTTCTCTTCTAAGGTTCTTGTCTGTGACTCTTGTGTTTTGTTCTGGTTCTCTAGGAGGAATTTTCATTCTACAATATTTGGCCATGTGTCCAAAGTTGTTGCACTTGTATCATTCCACTTCAGTGCTCAATGATTTAAACTTGTTGTAACTTATTATATGTGTTTCACTAGGCCTTCTTGGATAACCCCTTTGTGTATGACTTTCAAAGTTGTTTATGTTCCTGTTGTTAGCTATGCAATTCATAGATTTATGTCCAAAATTATTACATGCATAACATAAACCAAAAAATATAGTTTGATACTTGGGAGTTGAAGATATTTTGAAAGGAGTTTCTCTTATGAATCCTTCTTCTTCCTAAGGCATATATTTCGGTTGTTGATTCTGAAATATGAATATTCTCGGTGGAGGAGTGCCCCTATAATATTCCTTGTAGATCTTCCTATCCCCTTTGATTGTTTCTGCATAGATTTTTGGATATGTTTCTTTATCTATTGTTTTGGAGCTTGATCCCTTTTCTGTCTGATTGTATCCAAGTCCGGACTTGTCATGATGAGGTTTTTAACTACTGATAATGTCATCCAAAACTTTTGAGTTGTTCTGCATATTTTTCTTTTGAAGATCCTTTCTTAACGTGACAATCTCTGCTTCCAAATTTCCAATGATATTGTCTCTTTCTTATAGTTGTTCTTTGAGTGATTCTTCAATTATTTTATCTTCTTCTATTTGAACCTTCAAATTTGTGATCATTTGTTCTAGTTCCTGAGTGTCTTCTTTCTTGTCTAGTTCCGCTTGTAGCTTTTTTTTTTTTCTTTTCTCTTATTATAACTTCTATGGCACACAAAAATTATTATCAGTAGTCAACTTCTGCCTCTTCATATTCTTCTTCGGCCTCTTCATATTCTTCTTCGGTGTCTTCTTTTTCATAGTCTTCTACTGCCATGAATAGAACTCTTTATGTCTCACCGCCATTGACTTCATCTTCATCTGATGATGAGATGTCTTCTTTGGTGCATAATATTTTCTTGAAAACTCTATTTGTGGTTCTTTTGTCTTTATATTTGTGTTTGTTATTTGAGTAATCTTCATCGTTCCTCTTTTTTTTCTTATGAGGAAATTTTTTAGCAAAATGACCAATACCATCACAATTAAAACAAATCAAAGGAAACTTACCTTTATATCTATCATTGGTTCCCTTTTTCAATCTTATAACAAAATTGGTCATTTCTTCATCATCTTCTGAGATTCCATTGTTGTTGCTATGTTCTTTTTCCTTTTGCTTTCCCTTTTTCTTTGACCTTTTGGATTCTTTGAAAGTTGCTTCTTTTATATCTGGATTTTCATGTTCAGTTCTCATTTCATATGCTATGAAGATTCCATGTAGTTCATCCATGCTTATTGAATCTAGATCTTCTCTTTCTTATAGAATTGTCGATATCTTAGGATCAAATCTCATAGGGAGAGATCTTAATACCTTTTAAACAATTATAGATTATTTAATTTCTTCTCCCAATCCTATGATTTCATTTACTATTTCATTGACTCGTAAGAAGTAATCTGCAATATTCTCATCTTCCTTCATCTTTAGTTGTTCGAACTGACCTCTGTAAGTTTGAAGCTTTGTTTCTTTGAATTTTGAATCTCCTTCATAAATATTTTGAATCTTGTCCCAAATTTCTTTAGCGGATTTACAATGTATAAATTTGGTGTAAATTGATTCACAAAGACCATTCAGAAGTGCATTTGTGGCTTTGGAATTATTTTACCCGAGTTTTATTGCTCTTTCATTTGTCGGCGGAACTGTTGGTTCTTTGTATCCATCTACAACTCATTGCCAAATTTCAAATCCCTGTGCCTGTATATATGTTTTCATCCTTCTACTCCAAAATGCATACTTTTTTCCATCAAACTATGGTACTCCATTTTTATACATGTTGTTGCTCTCCATGATCTACCTTTCAATGGTTAAACTGATTTCTAAAGGAACCTTCTCTGATACCAATTGTTGGATTATTGAGAGGGGGGGTGAATCAGTAATAGATAAATTAAATTATTGTCTAACCACAATATGAAAATATTATATCAATGTAGCATTATCATCCAATAATTGCAATGTAAATAAAAATGACAAATGAGCAATCATACACATACACAGTACACCAATGTTTTTACGTGGAAACCCAAAGCGGTAGAAAACCACGGAAAGATTTTTCTTATATGTCTTTAAGAATTACATTCATTGTGTTATCACATAAACTTGTCAGAGTCTTGTGGGTTTGTGGTTTCTACTTGGGTCTATAATTTTTCCCTCTCTCTCTCTCTTTTCGTAGACCCCATCTTAGGTTTTTCCCTTTCGGCTTGTAGGTTTTTCTTCTATTTGCCTTCATTCATTGGAGCGACCTGTTTTTCCTGTTGTCTTACCTAAAAAGTCTTAGTTTTAAGCTCTTTTTTTTTTCTAAGTTCGATCACTACCCTCTCTACCTCTATCACTGGTCCTTTTGTTTTCTCGAGCCTTTAGCCATCATCCAAGTTTTTTTTTTCAGGGACCGCCGCCATAACCACACACACAACACTTAGAGCGGTTTGATATGGACTCGAATCAAGTGAGCGAGAAAGGTTGGAGATCGACGATGAATAATAAGTGTGGGAATCAGGAGTTTGCAATGTGGTTGAAGTTCTTTGTAAAATATATGAACCCCAAAAATTTGAAATCAGTATTAGTCATCTGATCCAGCAGCAGGATGCGTGGCACCAGATCCGAACCACAGAGAAAATCATTTCGAGAAATCTGAAGTGAGGAATCCGCAGACTTCCCGAGTTCTGAAATGTTGAAGACTACCCAAGATCTGGAAATGTCGATATAAATATGGGTCGTCCGATTCAAAAGGACACGTGGCACCTGATCTGAGAAATCATGATTTCGTGACTCAAATGTTTTAGCATGGAGCACAGTATAGATTCGCAAAATGAAAAGTCATGAAGTTCCTAGGAATTGGGCCCACAGTCACAGCCCATAGTCATATGGAAAGAGAGGCTATAAATAAGGGTAAGTGACTATTGAGCGACGGGTAGCTAAGGTTTTCGATCAAGCATCCTGGCTGTTGAATTCCAAGTGAATCCGACCATCAATATGGATGGTCTATTTCACAGATTCGAGCATTGGGATGTTTGGAATCAAGGGCAGTGAAGACTCCCGAAATGCGAAATCCTGAAATTTCACAAAGGAAGCCATAGGTCATGACCTGAGGTCACATGAGATGATGGAGAGGAGCCACTCCAAAATCCGAGGGCGCCCATATTTTCACAAAGGAATATCTGCGTGGTCTCAAGGTGCTAGGATGGACTTGAAGGAGACGTGAACGTCTTATGGAACATTCATGGGTGTCATATTTCATCCCGATCCCAATGGAAGTAGTTAATGGAAATGGGGGAGGTGGTTGAAACCTCGTTTCACCCCATAAATGGAAAGCATGGAAAGGTTGGTCGTGGAGGCAGAGTGTAAGCAGAAAGTCCCCTTGTCAATGGATTTTTCTGCAAATCCCATACCAATCTGATTTTGTGTATGATAGAAGGATGCAAGTGCAGCCTGATAGAGGAAGATGCAGATGTAGATCCTTGAATGCAATGACCAGAACGCACCCCTGGTGGGAGCAAGTTGTTCTGAGTATAAATAGTTTATTTTGATATTTTGTTATGGTTGATGGTTGAGCTAAGCTCTTGTATTGTAATTTTTTAATGAAGCTCTGGTTCTTTGGTTATGTAACTTGATATGAAATTTCATGTTTAATGAAATCTGGCTTCTATTTCCATTCTTATCTACGTCTGATAATGAATGTTCACGATTGAAGGACTCGTATGAATTGTGGTGAATGTGTTGTAATGAATGTTTGATTGTAGCGCAGTTATAGCATTTTCAGTTTCCCAAAACTTCGAATTCAAGAGGATCTTGTTTTCATAGTTTTTCCTCTTTAGGCTGCTGGAAGACCTGATGTCCAGAGTATACCTTTATATCTTCTCCTCAATTTCTTCCTCCTACTCGCCTTTACTACAACTTACTGGCTAAAGTTGATCAAAACCTCATTTCCATGTGCATACTACCCCAATTTTCTGAGTTAAAACAATATTTTCTTGATTCTACCGCAGTTTTCTAAGTTAAAACAATATTATCTTGAGTCTGCCCCAGTTTTCTGAGTTAAAACAATATTCTCTTGAGTCTGCCCCAGTTTTCTGAGTTAAAACAATATTTTCTTGAGTCTACCCCATTTTACCTCTTTAAATCCATTAATCGTGACATATAAATTGATGGGTACTGGGCTTACCTCTGCCACAATCCAGATGTGACTTATGGGGATAACATTTATGGCATCATTGTCGAGGACAAATTGAAAATTTTCCCTGGGTAGAATGACAAAGCTTATTGATTCTGAAGGTGCATCAGAACTCATTACAATTCAAGATTGCAACCTACACCTAGTGACTCCATTGGTTCGACTCCATTGTTTCAGCTAGCTCCGAAAGGCAGACACATGAGGTCTCATCCACAATTGCCTCTAACCACACCTGGAGTTGACCTAGAGAAAATTATCAGGAAAGGAAAGACCCCTCAAGAAGGTACTTCAGCTTCTGAACTAGGTGATTCTAGTAATTTTCATAATCTTCCTTCAGAAACCCCAGTTACTGTTTTTGTTTATCTTGTTATCCCATCTACTAGAGTTTCCAAAACTTTGAATTTCGAAATTTTTCCAGCTGATTTCTCTTCTCCAGGCCTTGTTTTGGAAGGAGAAAGCCTCGACACTCCTGTCTCTCATGAATTTGTACTGTGGCTCAAAACCAATACTTTAGGAGACTTCCTCACCCATGGCTTTACTACTCCTCATCTTGTTAGATTTGTTGCAGCAAAAACCTCTATTCATGTCATCTCTCCAACCTTTTTCTCAAACACTCAGTTGTTTCCCTTTTCCCCCAGAAGCACAATTCCAGCCTCACATGTCCAATACTCCCTTATGGTTTTACCTCATCCCATGAATGCTCTCCCAACCACGGACTACCTTAAGCGCATGCCCCATTTCACAATATAGGGAGACGTGACTGCAAAAGAGCACCTTCCATTCTTTTATAGATTTGTAGAAATTTAGGCCATCGAAAATGAAGATGTGTGGATGAGAGTTTTTGTATAGATCCTCAATGGTGATGCTAGGGATTGGTTTAAGGACTTGCCTCCTAGATCTATTAACGGGATTGTCGCTCTGGATGATTCATTATTAAGAAATTGGGGGAATAAAAAAGATATCCTTTATTATATTACAGAATTTGGGGCACTTAGAAGAGAAGAAGGGGAATATGTTTCAGACTTCTCGAAGAGATTTAATAAGATGTATAAAAATATTCCCACTGAAGTTAAACCCACAGAAACATCTGCCAAGCTGACTTATGCTAATGCTTTCGACCCTATTTTTGCCTCATGTTGAGAGAAAGAAGAGATACCTCCTTGTATCATATGCAATATGAAGCCATTGAAGTAGAATCTAATATATTGGTAGTTGATAAGCTTAGGAGTAAGGATGATGGAGACAGAAGAAAAGGTAAGTTTGAAGGTTCAAATTCTAGTTCTTTTGCTGCCCCAACCCCCCCCCCCCCCCCTTCAAATGGATGAAGTAACCAAAATACTAAAGTTTTTTTCTGCTAGAATGGAAAGGGTCGAATTGGAAGGAAAGAAGAGCTATAGGAATCCCCTAAATGTCGGTAACAAAGGTAACTTTAGGAGATCTACTAATTCCCCTCGGACTATCCAAAGAGATCATAGAAACAAGGACAGAGATGATCAGAAAATCCAAACTCCTCTCCAAAATAACCTGGTTACTAAGGAAGGTGAAGAGGAAGAATATATTGATCCCAATATCCATTGCCTTGGAGAGACCTCTTCATCCCCTCATTTAACTCAGTCTACATACAAAGAGGCCCTCATCAGTAATCAATTGAATGAGCTGAGTAAAGGGGAAGAGGCTATCCACATTCCAAATAGATATAATCTGAGGTCCAAATAGAAAGAAGGGAAATATGATATCCCTGATCGGCCTAACAGAGCAGAAGAACCTGCTAAATATATTGTAGACTGAAGCAAGTAAATGAAGGAACAGACCCCCCCACCGATGGTCAAAAGTCGTGTTCCATAAGTGAGAGAAATTCTAAATAACCCCTCCTCTTTTAGCTATGAGCATGAAATACAAAAAATTAGAATCCTTGTACCCATTTCAGAGCTGGTCAAGCACGAATACTTCAAAAGGTGCCTCTCCCAAATGTTGCAACCCAAACCTTCTTCTCATTCCACAGACTCCATAAACCTCCAAGATGAGAATATGAGAAGCCTGCAGTCATCCTAGGTCCTTTGGTAGAAGATAGAGACGATTCATCCCCTCCCTTCAATACTTCATTGAACATACATGAAAAGGTGCTACATAATTTTTTGATGGATTCAGGGGCATCTCACAACCTTATGCCTAAGATTTTCATGGAAGATCTCAATCTGAAGATTACAAAATCTTACCATGACCTATATTCTTTTGACTCCGGGAAGGTCAAGTTCCTTGGGGTTATCAAACACTTGGTCATATCTTTGTTCCGGCTACTAATGAAAAGTGTGATCATGGACATCGTGGTAACCAACATTCCCCCTAAGTTTGGGATGCTTTTGTCTAGATCTTGGATAAAAACACCAAGGGGAACTTTGCAGATGAACCTCACCTATGCTACCATTATGGTGTTTGGGGGAGAGCACAAGAAAATTTACAATGAAACTCAGTTGGCATACATTATTAGCGATGAATCAAACCCCATGAACCATCCTATATTTTCTCTTGCCACAGATTTGGGATCTAGTTTGTTGCAACTCACTGACACTCTTGAACCTCCTCTGGAAATCAAAAAGCGGCCTATTATTGTTTGTGAAAATTCCCCTCCTATCACCCTTGTGTGGAAAATTCTCTTCGATGGAGCCTCTTCTAAAGAAGGTGTTGGTTCTAGAGTGGTTCTCTTTTCGCATGCTCAAGAGACTATAGCTCTGTCCTACAAGTTAGAATTCGAAGCTACCAAAAATGTGGCAGAGTATGAAGCTCGCGTCTTGGGTTTGAGGGCTGCAAAATACATGGGGATTAAAGAGATATCAATGTTTGGGTATGCTGAGTTAATTGTCTATCAGGTCAAAAATATTTATCAAGCCAAGCACCTGAGGCTGAGATCATACAGAAATGAATTTTGGGATCTAGTTGACAGTTTTTTCTTAGCTTTCAACATTTCATTTGTTCCAAGAGAAGAAAATTCCATGGTCGATTCTTTGGTTGTTTCTGCAAGTAGTTTTTGAATCCCTCTACCACTGAAGCTCATGTATGATGTAGAAATAAATTACAGACCCTCTATACCTGACAATGTCAAACATTGGAAAGTATTTGAGGATTCCCTCGAGATCAAAAGGTTCCTTGAGACTATTAATGAGTTATCTACACTACATATTGATCAAGATCACGATTCTAAAAGTAATCATCATATTGATGTTTTCCTGAAAAAAATCACTAATCACCATATTGTTCAGTTGCCTAGAAATCACATTCTGAAGGGACTTGTTCCTTTGGATGGACTATTTGATAGAAATGATGTGGCAGTGAAAGTTAAAGGATTGACTGATGATGTTGATGTAACTAGATGCAACATTGGTACAGAGAAAGACCCAAAATTTGTCAAGTTATCGAATAGTCTGTCATGGGAACAAAGGGCTGAATATGTTGAGCTATTAAAGGAGTTTGTTGATGTGTTTTCTTGGACATATGAATATCTCATAACATATGACACAAGAATCATTGAGCATAAGATCCCACTAAAGGAAGAGACCAATCCATTTAGGCAGAAACTGAGACAAATCAACCCTATGTTGTTGCCTATCATGGAGAAAGAGATTAAAAAGATTTTAGATGCCCAGATTATCATTCCTTTGAGGTATTTTGAATGGGTGGCCAACTTGGTCCCAGTGAGAAATAAGAATGGAGAAATGAGACTTTGTGTTGATTTTAGGAACCTAAACAGAAGCTCCAAGAAAGATAATTACCCATTGTCGAAAATGGAGCACATATTGCAGAGGGTGACAGGTGCATCTAGGATTTCCATGATTGATGGATTTTCTAGCTACAATCACATTTCTGTCTTACCTGAGGACAGAGAGAAGACATCATTTACCACTCCATGGGGTACATTCATGTATGCCAAGATTCCCTTTGGATTGATGAACGCAGGAGCAACTTTCCAGCATTCTATGGACATCGCCTTTATCGGGGAAAAGGGTAAATTTGTGGTCATTTATCTGGATGACATTACAATTTTCTCCAAGACTAATAAATAAAATTGTCATCATCTGAGAAAGGTATTCCAAAAATGCATAAAATTTGGTCTCTCCCTAAATCCAAAGAAGTCATTGTTTGCTATGAAATAGGGAAAATTACTGGGGCACATAGTATCAACTGAGGGAGTAAACATTTATCCTAGTAGGGTGGAAGCCATCCAAACCTTAGCACTCCCTAGATCCAAGAAAGAAGTTCAGTCTTTCTTGGGAAAGATCAATTTTTTGAGAAGGTTTGTTTCTAATTTTGTTGAACTGGTGAAGGACATTACAGTCATGTTGAGGAAAGGAAATGAAATCAAATGGACTGTTGAATCTTGTAGTTCATTCGATCAAATAAAGAAGGTTGTGACCGAAGCACCTGTTCTCATCAATCCTAATTATTCCAAAGATTTTATGATTTTCTCCTTTTCTTCGTTCGACACTGTGGCAGTCGTTTTGTTGCAAAAAATGGCAAAGGGTTCAAGAAGCCCATCACCTTTTTCAACAGGGCATTGAGAGATGCGGAGCTGAAATATGACATCATGGAAAAATAGGCCTATGCCCTGGTTAAGGCTCTCAAATCCTTCAGGGTCTATGTTTTGCATTCAAATTTTAGTGCATATGTCCCTGCAGCTTCTGTGAAGGAGATCCTCATTCAGCCCAACATGGACGGGAGAAGGAGAAAATGGATTGCTAAGATCATTGAATTTGACTTGGAGATAAGACCCACCAAATTGGTTAAAGGCCAAGGTTTAGCTAGGTTCTTGGTTGAATCTAATTGCAAAGCCTTGGGGATAAATTTCATCAACGCTTGCTCAAAAAATCAGCAGGGTGAGTTGTCTAATGTGAGTTCTCAAGCCTACCCTTTATTGGCAGAATATGCTTGGTACAGGGACATCATTTTATTTATGTTGAAGTTGCAATCCCCTGATGGCATGAAAAAAAGAAAAGTAAGAGCTTTAAATCTCAGATCAATTAAATATTGCCTCATTGATCAACTTTTATATTGGAAATATCTTCTAGGGGTGCTATTGAGATGTTTAGACCCGAAAGAAGCCCAAAAAATCATGTTTGACTTTCATGATAGTTTGTGTGGGGGACATCACTTCTGGAAAACCACAGCCTACAAGATTCTCAGAGCCAGCTATTTCTGGCCTAGCCTATTCACTGATATTTGTGCTAAAATCAGAGCTTGTGTCAAGTGTCAGAAATTCTCAGGAAAATAATAGCTCAAGTCCTTGCCTTTGAAACATGTGGTGGCTTTAGGACCTTTTCAATAGTGGGGCTTAGATTTTATTGGGGAAATTCATCCAGCTTTTAGTGGTTAGAATAGGTGGATCTTAACTACCACATATTACTTTACCAAATGGATAGAAGCTATCCCCACAAGGAGCACTTCTCACAAGGTAATCATTGGTTTTCTTGAGGATATTGTAGCAAGGTTTAGCTGTCCGAAAAGAATTGTCACTGATAATGTTGAATCCTTTAAGGACGAACCATTGATTTAATTCTGTGAGCAGTTTGGGATTGCATTGATTCACTCAACTCCTTACTACCCCCAAGGGAATGGACTGGCAGAGTCATCTAACAAGAGCCTTATAAAGATCATCAAAATATTGTTAGAGGACAATAATAAATCATGGGATTCAAAGCTCAAGTTTTCTTTGTGGGCTGACAGAGTGACAACAAAAAGATCACTTGGGATCTCTCCTTTTCATCTTGTGTATCGATTTGATGCCATATTTCCTTCTTAGCTCACCTTGCCAGTGGAAAAATTCTTCCAGGACTACCAAGGAGAACATGATGACATGGTCAAGAGGATATTGTAGTTGGTAGAAGTGTAGCATACTAGGGATCAGATAATTGACAAAGCACATGAACATCAATAGAAGATCAAGTAGACTTTTGACAGGAAAGTAAGAAAGGAGGATTTCCAGCTGGAAGATCTAGTTCTAAAATGGGATGCACCCAAGAAGGACAAAGGAAAGCAAAGTAAGTTTGATGCCTTATGGATCGGCCCCTTCAGAATCTCTAAGATATTCCCTAATAATACTTACAGGTTGTGGAATTTGGAGGGTGATGAAGTTTTTGGTGGCCCTGTTAATGGGCACTTTCTAAAAAAAAAAATTGTTTGAAGCCTCAGTCGGTGTCCCACCATTGTAAATATCATTCCTATTTTTATGTTTATTTTGTTTTAAATAGTTAGACTCCATAATCCAATACTAAGGCACTGGAACTACTTTTCTTGGCATCTCGCAGGAAGCATTCCATCCCTTGTGGAGCCTAATGTTATCACATAAACTTGTCAGAGTCTTGTGGGTTTGTGGTTTCTACTTGGTTCTGTAATTTTTCCTTATCTCCCTTTCTTTTCAAAGACCCCATATTAAGTTTTTCCCTTTCAGCTTGTAGGTTTTTCTTCTGTTTGTCTTCATTCATTGGAGCGACCTGTTTTTCCTGTTGTCTTTCTTGAGAAGTCTCGGTTTTAATATTTTATGTTTTTGCTAAGTTCAATCACTACCCTCTCTACCTCCATCACTAATCCTTTTGCTTTCCCGAGCCTTCATCCATCATCCAAGTATTTTTTTTCAAGGACCATCACCATAAGCACAAGCACAACACTTAGAGCGGTCTGATATGGACTCAAATCAAGAAAGAAAGCAAGATTAGAGATTGACAGTGAATAATAAGCATGGGAAACGGGATTTTGGAACGTGGTTGAAGTTATTTGTAAAAGATATGAACCCCCAAAATCCAAAATCAACAGGATTCGTCCGATCCAGCAAGACGCATGGCACTATATACGAACCACGGAGAAAATCATTTCAGGAAAGCTGAAGTGAGGAATTCACAGAATTCTCGAGTTCTGGAATGTCGAAGACTACCTGAGATCCTGAAATGTCGATATACATTTGGGCCATCTGATTCAAAGGGATGCGTGGCACCTGATTTGAGAAATCATGATTTCGTGACTCAAAGTTTTTAGCATGGAGCATAGTATAGATTCGCAAAACGCAAAGTCGCGAAATGCGAAGTCACAAAGCACCTGGGAATTGGGCCCATGGTCATAGCTCATAGTCATATGGAAAGAGGGGCTATAAAGAAGGGTAAGCTCCTATTGAGAAATGGGTAGCTAAGGTTTTCGAGAAAGCATCCTCGCTGTTGAATTCCAAGTGAATCCGACCGTCAATCTGGATTTCCTATTTCGTAGATTCGAGCATCAGGATGTTTGGAATCAAGAGGAGTGAAGACTCTCTAAATGAGAAATCCCAAAATTTCACAAAGGAATCCTCGGGTCATGACCCGATATCACATGAGGTGATGGAGAGGAACCACTCCAGAAGCTGAGGGTGCCCGTATTTTCACAGAGGAAGATCTATGTGGTCTCAAGGTGCCGAGATCAACTTGAAGGAGATGTGAATGTCTTATGGAACATTCCTGATCCCGATGGAAGTAGTTAATGGAAATGGGGGAGGTGGTTGAAATATTGTTTCACCCCATAAATGGAAAGCATGGAAAGGTTGGTCGTGGAGGGAGAGTGTCAGCACAAAGTCCCCTTGTCAATGGATTTTTCTACAAATCCCATATCGATCTGATCTTTCATCTAACAGAAGGATGCAAGTGTAGCCTAATAGAGGAAGATGCAGACGTCGAGCCTTGAATGCAATGACCAGAACACGCCCTTGGTGGGAGCGAGTTGTTCTGAGTATAAATAGTCTATTTTGATATTTTGTTATGGTCGATGGTTGAGCTAAGCTCCTGTATTATAATGTTTTAATGAAGATCTAGTTCTTTGGTTATGTAACTTGATATGAGATTTCCTATTTAATGAAAGACAGATTATATTTCCATTCTTATCTGCATCTGATACTGAATGTTCATGATCAAAGGATTCATATGAATTGTGGTGACTGTGTTGTAATGAATGTTTGATTGCAACGCAGTTGTAGTGTTTTCATTTTCTTGAAACTTTGAATTCGAGAGGATTTTGTTTTCATAGTTTTTCCTATTTAGGCTGTTGGAAGACCTGATGTCCAGAGAAGACCTTTACATATTCTCCTCAATTTATTCCTCCTACTCACCTTTACTACAACTTACTGGCTGAAGTTGATCAAGACCTTATTTGTTTGTACATACTGCCCCAGTTTTCTGAGTTAAAAAAATATTTTCTTGAGTTTGCCCCAATTGACCTCTTTAAATCCATTAACTGTGACATATAAATTGATGGAAATTGGGCTTACCTCTGTCGCAATCTAGACGTGACTTTTGGTGCTAACACATTGGAAGCGCCAACTTCTTTTGTTTTCCATCTGCAACTGGAAGGAGGCTCCGACCCCCTAGTTTCTCAGGATACAAATTGAAGGAAGCTCCAACTCCCCAACTCTCTGGATACAACAAGAAGGAGGCTACAACCCTCTATGTTCTTCGGGTACAACCAAAAGGTGGCTACAACCACCTGTCCTTGGCCCATCCAACTGCCCTGTCATAGAAGTAGAATGATGGAACTATTATCACGCTATCACTTTGAGATATACTGCTATAAACCTGTACCAATCAACCTACACCAAACAACCTGTATCAATCAACCTGCACCAAACAACCTGTACCAATAACCTAAATCATGCAGCAACCATGCATCAACCTGTACCAATAACCTAAACCATGCATCATGTTGGCATGTTTTACAGACACTGTGTGCTTGTCATTGATGGAAATATCAGAGTGTGCATCGATGGAAAAATAGGAACAACGTAAGCTAAGGAGGATTAGCACAGAGTCGCACGCAGTGCGTAGGTGTGCACCAGGGATGAGGTTAACTCATTTCCAAATCTCAAGAGAGATAGAATACTTAGGATCTCAGGCGGATCAAATTTTGAGGCCTTTGACAGTTAAAAATTCTTCTAACTAAGAAGGATGCGTAAGCTCGGGTAGAGAAGCGACATTGATCGTTGGATCCCATTCACAATTCTCGATGACCGTCAGATCTGAATCCAAACAGGAGGAGTGCAAAGATGGAGGACATATCTCTGGCATTAGATCCGAGCGTAGGGTCTGACCATCATCAGATCAGGAAGAACCTACACGTTCTTTAAAGTGTAAGATCAAAGCGATGGTCCAACTCCATTTCGGAGTTTTGGCTATCGGGGTTTCGGACACCGGAAGTTGGAGTGTCGAAACACTTTGCAACAAGAATGCCAAAATCGTGATATGATCTGAGTCATTGAATCAAGACCATATATAGACCGTCGAATCATAGGACACATGGCGAAAGATATTCATGTCGCTGACTGGAAAGTCAAAGGAACGGGGTTCCCTAACCTCTCGAATTCGCGATATGCGAAATAGCGAAACTATCTTAGCCTTCAAATCGAGGTTTGTTCTGGACCGTTGATCCAGCTCCATCTTGGATTCTCTCCTATCGTGACTTGGAATGATGAGAACCTCTATCTAAGGAACAGCGAGATGCGAGATGGAAAAAAGATCAAGACCGTCGGATCACCAAGAACGTGGACCATTGATCTGAGCTCCATCTTGGAGCTTCACCTATCGCAACTTGGAGTGAAGAGAACCTCCATCACAGGAATCGCGAGATGTGAACTCACGATAAGATCTGGACCGTCAATACACCAAGATTCTGGACCATTGATCCAACTCCATTTTGGAGTTTCACGAATCGCGACTTGGAGAAGAAAGAAACATAACCACAGGAGTTCTGAAATGCCAAAACGTGAAATTGTGAAATACTTTAAGGCTTTTGGTCTCAGTCGGTGGTCACACCATCGAAGAGCTGAAGAGAAGAGTACGTGCAGACAAGCTCCTTTTCGGCGTTTCGGGGATCGTGACTTGGAAAGTCGAGAAACTTCACAATGGAATTAACAAAAAGGCAAAATGTGAAATTATGAAAAGCACGTTATGAACAAGCGTTTGGTCATGGCCATGGTCATATAAATGAAGGAGATAGCACAGAAAATCTCTATTTCAGAGTTTCGGAGATCACGACATGGAGACTCAAGATGTCTCATCGCAGAATCTCTGAATTGCGAAAGTTCGAAATGGGTAAATAACGCAAGAACCCATCAGAGTTAATCCAATGATGGAGGTGAACATTAGCATGATCAGAGGGTTAATATTGATCCTCATAGTGTAACTACTACAAACCATTGATGGTTTCTACCAGAGGAGGCGAAGATACTTCTGTGTGATTTGCAAAGGAGCTGAAGAGTTACAAGGAATCTGCCAGTGGAATGAAGATGATCCGTGGAGGAAATTGATAGTTGGATGAGGGTTGGAGCTTGTAACTAAAATAGAAAGGATGAGCTCGACTGTAATAGAGAAGACGAAGAGTCTCAACTGCCAGAGAGAAAAAGGAATCTCGGCATAACACCTAGTGATGATTGACACAAGGGTTGAACTGCCAGAGAAGTTGAAGAGTCACGTTGATGATCAGGTAGAGAACTTGAGATGTGGAGGAGATTGGCGTGGTATGAGCATGCAGAGGAATGGTGAATATTGCATGCACAAGGTGCACAGAAGCTATAAATACACGGTACAGAGAAGAGATGTTGTTGTTGGAGTTGCGATGGTTATTGATGTTGTTGTTGAAGGTGATTCATGCGTGAAGAAGGAGCAGAGTGCAGCAGCTGAATAGAAGATAAGAAGAACTGTGCAGAAAATAGACATGGTGCATAGAGAATAAAAAGCAGAAGAACAGAATGGGAAGTGGATGCATGCTGGAAGATAGTGAGGAAGTCTGAGTAGAAAAATCTTGCAGAACAGTGATGAGTCTGGTAAGCCATTGATGAACATTATATCACTGTAATGAGTTTTAGTAGCAAAGATTTATAAAACAGGGTGGTAGGGAGGTGCTAGGGAGGACTGTTGTCCTCAAAGGTTCAAGTGGGTGCTTGAACACATGGAGTTGGTGCTTCCTTCTAGTTGGTTCTAGAGAAACCAGGGAGTTGGTGCTTCCTTCTAGTTGGTGCTAGAGAAACCAAGGAGTTGGTGCTTCCTTCTAGTGGGTGCTAGAGAAAAAAAAAGAGTTGGTGTTACACATTATTTTCGTCATCCCTATGATTGTTAATGATGTAAACCTATATGTTGCCTTCAGAGGGGTCAGTGGCTTGAGTTCCTAAAGAGAGAAGGGAGAAGAACTTCTCCTGAGAAAAGAAATCGCTTTTTCCTATGTAAAAACCTTATAAAAAGGGAAGTTCGCAGGTTTCTATATAGGCAGGGTGCGAGAATGACCCATTCTCGCAGGTTGCCCTATAGCCAGGGTGTGAGGTGTTCGCAGGTTTCTCTATAGCTAGGGTGCGAGAATTCCAGCACGTGGGAAAAATGAGCATTTTCGTGAATCTTCTAGAAGGAGAATCTTTTATGGTGAGGTGGCATCCAAATGGTTTGGATCTTACTCACTTTCATGATTTAGTGGGATCATCCTAACCTCCTCACCTTATCCTCTTCAACTTATAAAAGGAGAGGAGTTCTCATGGAGAAAGTTAGCTTGAGCTTGGGTTAG
>ML794777.1:88316-104367 GCA_009831015.1 Picea engelmannii
TCAAGGTACAATGTATGTAAAAAGAATAACTACAGTTGCTAGGAAATTATGTCCTTCACTCCAAGATGACCTCGCAGAGAATGAAATTTCTGCTCAGTGAAGGTCTTGGTGAAAATGTATGTCGTATGTTCTACTAAAGGACAGAACTATAAGTCGATGATCCCCTCATGTACTAAGTTCTGGATGTAGTGCATGTGGATCTCGATGTGCTTCATCCACTGCCTTTGAATTGGATCTCTGCAGAACTTCAGAGTGCTCTGGTTGTCACACCAGATGACGATCGGCCAATGAAACTGAATGCCCAACTCAGTGAGAAAATTTTGTAGCCACATAGCCTGAATGGTTATGTTAACTACCCCTCTATACTCTGCCTTGGCTGAAGATAGAGAAATGGCAGCTTGCTTCTTGCTCGACCAATAGATAGGCCCGGAACCAAGACTGAGTGAGTAACCAGATGTGGACTTACGATCAATGCTATCACCAGCCCAGTCGGAATTACTAAAACCAATTAGATATAATGTAGAGTCTGCTCCATAATGAATCCCAAAGGTGATGGTGCCCTGTACGTATCGAAGGATATGCTTTGCAGCTTTCCAATGTAGCTCATGCGTCTCCTGCATGAACCTGGAAACTGCGCCAACTACATATGAGAGGTTTGGTCTCGAGTGTGTGAGATACAAAAATCTCCCCACTAGATGTTTGTATAGTGTGTTGTCAACCAGTGGAGTCTCCCTGTCATCCTCAAGTTTGACTCCTGATAGGAAAGGAGTCGAAGCAGATTTGCAGTCTCTCATGTGAAATCTCTCAAGGAGATCTCGTGCATACTTGGCTTGAGATAGTTTGATGCCTGATGTAGCCTGACTAATCTCAAATCCAAGGAAGAAGTGTAGTGGACCCATGTCCATCATCAAAAACCTGTCATGAAGAATCCTCTTGACTACAGCAATCACTGAAGTCGAGCAACTGGTGATCAATAAATCATCGACATACATAACTAAAAGTAGAAGTGAATCAGTCATCCTGAGCATGTATACATTTGGGTCTGATTTACAACATACAAATTTTTGTAACAATATGTAGGAGTCCATCTTGGCATACTGTGCTCTTGGAGCCTGTTTGAGGCCATAAAGTGAATTCTTCAGTCAACAGACCAAAGATGAGTCCTGCATAAATCCCTAGGGCTTCTCAATCTAGATCTCCTAAGAGATATCACCGTGAAGAAATGAATTCTTCATGTCCATCTGATGGACTTCCCATCCCTTGGTTGTCGTAATGGCAAGTGCCAATCATATGGAATCCATCTTTGCTACTAGAGCAAAGGTCTCATCATAGTCAATACCATGAATCTGCTAAAAGCCTTTGGAAACAAGCCTGGATTTGTATCTGTTGATCTATCCATCCGTTGTTCTCTTGGTCTTGTAGACCCATCTGCATCTGACAATTTTCCTTCCAGAAGGAAGGGGAACTAGATCCCAAGTCTAGTTCTCAAGGAGGGAGTTGTACTCCTCCTGCATGGCAGATTCCCAAAAGGGATTTCCAGCAGCCTCGCCATAAGACTATGGATCTGAAGACTGAACCAAGAAAATATGCTTGGAAGGTAATGGTTCAGTGGCAGTGAGTGCAATAGGAGGCTCCTCAAAATTAGATCGATTCCTCCTAGTATCGGCTGGATCACCAACGAGATCCCCAGCATCCTGAAGAGTAGTCTGTGCCCACTTGGGTCTCTGCTCTAGCTCTGCAACTGCATCTAGATGCTCTGACTCTGCATCTAACTGTACTGACTCTAAATCTGAATCTAAATCCTCTGAGTCCTTTGAATCAGAACTCTCATTTGAAGAAGAGTTGGCATTTGCATCCTCATCATCTCGGACTGGTGGAAGAGTGAAGGCGTCTGGATGCGTCTGATGAGGTACATGCGAGACACTTTCCTCGAATTGGACACTACGCTCAATGATGAGTTGGTCCGAGGAAATATCAATAAGCCGATATCCCTTCACACCGTCAGGGTATACAAAAAAAATGCACTCAGTTCTTTGTGGATCAAGTGCCTTCCTCTTTTCAGAGGGAATGTGGGCCCATGCACGAGAACCAAAAATGTGAAAGTGGGTCATTTTTGGTTTGAGGCTGCTCCAAGCCTCATAGGGGATACTATCCTTGATAGATATTTTGGGATATCTATTTTGGATGTATGTTGCACAGTTAAGTGCTTCGGCCCATAGTCTCTGTGGCAGTGAATTTGCATGCAACATGCCATCTCCTTTAGAAATTGGTTTTTCTACTCAGCAACTCCATTTTGTTGTGGAGTGTAGGGAACTTTATGCTGCAACTGAATCCTTGCCTCATGGAAAAGATTATGGATCTCATATTTCACATAATCTCCCTCTTTATCATTTCAGATGACTTTGATCTTCTTTCCGGACTGTGTCTCAACCAAAGCTTTGAAATCTTTGAGGTGTTGAAAGACTTCGGATTTTTTCCTAAGAAAGTAGATCCAAGTAAAATGTGAGAAATCATCAACAAAAATGAGAACAAACCTCTCTTTGTTGATGGATGGGATGCGTAAAAGGACCCATAAGTTCACTGTGGATCAGATCTAAAGGTGCGGAAGCTCGCTGAGACTTTCCTTTGTCAAATTTCTCTTGAGGGTGTTTTCCGAGAACACATCCCTCGCATACTCCCTTGGAGAAATGGATGTCTGGTAGACCATCAACTAATCTATGCTTGCTAAGTTGTTGCATGTATCTAAAATTCAAATGTCCAAACATTTCATGCCATATCCTACTACTTTCATCAGCATGAGTAAGCAGTAAAGCAAAATCAGGTTCAATTAATTCAGAAAATGTATACAATCTAGACTGATGATTTACCTCACCGGTAGCAACCCTGGAGTTGGTTTGCATGTCGTAGATGTCCATGGAATTTGGTGTGAATATGAATTTCTTTCTGGTGCTAGAATTCGTCATCTGATACACAGAGAAAAGGTTGACAGAAATCTTGGGAGCATGCAACACGTTCTCGAAGCTTTCGTTGGTGAGTTCAATCCTTCCTTTGTCGGTGACTTCAACAAAAGAGTTGCCCCCCATCATAATAGGAGGACCTTTGCATGCATACAAAGAATAATAGACTACTTATGAGGCATCCATGTGATGTGATTCTCCTGAATCTATGATCCAAGCATCGAGAGAGGAGTTGACGATAATCAAGGCATGGCTAGAATTGCCTTTCTTGGAATTCGGATCTTTTGGCTTCTTCTTCTTTGCACCCTCGAGGATGCGATCTCCAAGGTTGTTTTTCTGAAGTATCTGAGACATCAGATTTATTTATTTTTGCATGCATGCGGATTCTGAATGGAATCCTTTGTGACAGTATGTGCATTTCTCTCCTTTTCTTCCCTTTTCTCCTTTGGATCTGGAGGCATCGGTGAAGGGTTTTGTGTACCCTTCCTTCTTTGTATGTGCATGATATTTTTGCTTATATTTATATTTAGATTTCTGATATTTGTGGCTTCCATCATGCACAATGAGTGCATGCGCCCTTGGGCCTTTGAATGCACCCATGTTGATGAGCTTCATTTGCTCTTGTGTCAGGGATTCAATAAAGTCCTCAAGAGAAGGCATATTCTAGGTGGCTCCAGAGGCGAATCTGATAGTATGGAATGTAGATACGAATACTAAGAATTGAGGACCAAGCTTCGAGAGAATGGTGAGAACCATTTGTTTCTCCTCCTTTGATTTATCAACCTCGCAAGCTTTGAGTTGCGACAGTAAATCCTTGAATTTTGTAAAGAAATCTTGGATATTCTCGAAGCTTTTTGGATCCAATGTGAGAAGATCCACCTCCAGCATGTGTCCTCTCATCTCATCCTGTTTTCCAAATAGCCCTTCCAATATGGTCCAGGCTTCATTGGGAGTCTTACAGGTAGATGTATGAAAAAGGAGATCGGGAGAAATTAGACTGCAAATTGTTTCGAGTGCCTCATCCATGCGATTTAAGTACTTGGATTTTTCTATGGCTGATGTCAGCTCTATATCTGTATTCATGGTTAATACATACAAACCTATAGATCAAAGATGTATGGCTATTTTCTCCTTCCATGCAAAATAGTTGTAAGGTGTAAGAATGAATTCTTTTTGGAATTCCATCTTTTCGTTGTCTTTAATCTTTTGTACCTACAAAAAATTTTGGTGTAGCTTTTGCTTAGCAGTCTGCCAGCTCTAATACCATGTAAATGTGTTGAACCTGCACAGAATAGATCTAGCTAAACAATAATACACACATTTTCAGAGAGAATTGGAAAAAGAAGAAGAAAGAGAGAAAGAATGGAAAGAATTTGCATTAATCGTTATGAATAATGAATAATTTACACATGATATACTTTGTATAACTCAATGAGTTCGACTTGAGGTGAACCAAGTCACCATAGTGGTGGTCTAGAGTGATATGGACACACACCAGCAGTTACGGGAGTGAACTGCCACCTATTCTAGTCTCTCAGGCAGTTACGGGAGTGAACTGCCACCTAGTTGAGTTAACTAGTCAACTAGTCTTCAGTTAACTGACTGAACATAAAGTAGTGAGCAGTTAACTCAAGGAATCAAGGCTAATGCACCACTTTGGTGATGATACCAAGGCAAGGTCAAATTATCATGGTGATGATCCCAATGCAACATCTAAACTCAACTCAACTAGTCAAACTGAAGTGTGAATTGAAAGAGAATATTCTCCAGGTGGAATATTCTCTCCTAAAATATAGGAGACTAGATAATGACTAATTATGACTAATGAAAAAATAAAAACCTTAGGAAAAATAAATCCTAGGTGTGTGTGAAGTAACTCCAACATAAATGAGACATAGTACACATATTTTCCCAATGATGGAATTGACACAGGTCCAAACACATCACTGTGAACTAGCTGTAAAATTCCTTCTTGTCTCATTGCACCAGTGGGGAATCTTACCTGATTATGCTTCCCATATACACAATGTTCACAAAAATAAAAATATAGAGATCAATTAGACATACCTTCAACCATTCCTTTACCATGTAGTAGTCGAAGACCCTTCTCTCCAATAAGCCCCAGTATTTGATGCCACATCATAACCTTTTCTCCAGAGACTGTAGGATTTCTTTCTTCTTCAACTCCAATATCAAGAATAATTGAACTATTACACCCATCACTAATAGTGCTTCCTTGTAGCTTATACAGAGTTCCAAACCAAACTATCTTCAGCAACACCATTTCTCCTCGAACCATCCTGCAGGTTTCCTTTTCAAATATTATTTTTACCCTTGCATCGTCCATTTTGCTTACAGAGATCAAATTTATGGCCAATCCTAGGATGTGTTGAAAACCAGGTAGTGTTCTAATCCTACCATCTATGATCCTCAACTTTACTTTTCTTCGACCTATGATTATGTTTGTCGATTCATCACCTAATAAAACATTACCTCCATCATACCTTTCATATTTACAGAACCACTCCTTGTGGGGATTCATATGAAAGGATGCACCTGAGTCAACCAACCATGCATCATGATCTGCATGTGTGCTTGAAGAAGACAAGTACACATCCCCTCCTTCTTCCTTGGAGGTCTTCAGATCCCTTCAGATCCCTTCTTTTCCTCAACTTTGGATTTACATTGCTTCTTGTAGTGCCCTTCTTTTCCACATCTCCATCGTACCTTTAAAAACTTTCTAGGAGACTTAGATCTTCCCTTAGACTTATATCTCCCACTTGAGGACTTATATCTATTTCTTTCATGGGATCATCCTCTTGAAAATAATGCACATGTGTTATGTCCTTCCATGTTCTTCTGTCTCATCTCCTCTGAAAACAAGGATAATACCACTTCATCAAAATTCAAGGTAGTTGTAATACTACCTATGGCCACAACCAGACTATCCCACGAGTCTGGTAAAGAGAACAGTAAACTAATACACTTATCTTCATCTGAAATTTTAATTTCAACAGATACTAATTGACTTACCACAGTATTGAAAGCGTTCAAATGCTCTTCCACCGAGTCTCCATTTATCATCCTCAGTTTATACAACATCTTTCTTAGGAATATTTTATTTACTACGATATTATACTAATACAATTTCCCCAACTTATCCCATAAATATTTGGTTGTAGCTTCCTCTGATACATTTTGTTAGCGTCAAAAGTCACTCCTGGATTGCTTGTAGGAGCAGAGCCCAACGCCCATCAGTTTTATGTCATGATTTGTTTAATGGGGTGATCGGATGGGTGAAGACTAAAGATAATATAGCTTTAACTTGGGAAACTGGGCCTGGTATGTAGCAAGCAAGGGAGGTATTGATCCAACTTCTGTCAATAAGTTGATTAAAGGGTGGTAGATGGAAGACTTGTGAGAAGGGTGAGCAAGACTGCCTCGGGCAACAGGCCTTCGGAAGCTTGAAGAAGAAAAACTCAAGAGCCAAGATCCTCTTGGTCTAGAGTTTCAAAGAGATGAGGGGTGACTCGACTGAATCCTTCAATTCCAAGTCATTTCATCACTAAGAACATCACAAGAACCGATTAGAAACAATGTGACTATTACAGTGATCCAACCTACATCATCCTATAACAGCCACAGCTCAACTGGATCCTCCAATTCTGAGTTGTTCTAACACAGTAAACAAAGAAATGGAAGGGAAGCTGACATCCATAAAGTAAGAAATCTCAAATGCCTTATACATTAACCAGAGCGACTAGCGCTTCATCAAAACCTTACAATCGGGATCTTTGCTCAACCATCGATGCTTACAAAATACAAATACTAAGTCTATATACTCAGGAAAATTCACCTCACAGAGGCGTGTCCAGTCACCCAAAGCTAGGTGTCCCTTCATTCAAACTTGTATTGATATCTTTCTTTAAACGCCATCTTTACTAAGCATGGCTCCTGCAAGGAGGGTAGTTGAGCCATTAAGTGATGGGCTAGCGTGCACAGACTTCTCTGTTGAGTCGAGGACTTCGGCATGGCTTCTTTGAGAAAATCGATACACAGGACCTCTACGGGCAGACGGCTTGCCAGACCTTCCATCCCCTCACTTAATGAATGAAAGGAGGTTTCAACCACCCGCTCTTGCCATCATTTACTCCAGGTGAGAAACAGTATGGAGATCGGATCCGATGGTGCCTGGAGGTCACGACGATCCCCTCTGTAACTGAACTCGGTGCCTTGGCCTTCTTTACACAGTTCATTTCTTCCTCCATGTGACCACAGACTGTGACCACGTGCCTATTCCCAAGGCACTTTCAGCGTTCGCAGATATGAAGGGGCTACTCCTGCAATTTGAAATCGCGATGAGAGAAACGTCGAGACAGCTCAATCTGGTGCCACGTGTCCCTCTGAGATCTGACGGTCTTGAACTCACTGACGCTGTTGTGGGCCCGAGTCCGGGACTCTCCCAGCATCTCGTGCATCGGAACATAACGGAGCTATCTTTTGCGCCTTGGAGTTGCGATAGGCGAAATGCTGAGATGGCATAGTTTGCCGCCAGGTGTCCCCTTTGGATGGACGGCTGACAATGCTTTGTGATACCACGGGCCCCACTTTCTATGATTTCATCACTATCGGGGTTCAGGATTTTGAGATGTTGAACAACATGAAACTCTCACCCCACGAACTCCCGAATGCTGAAACGCCGACGCGGCCAGATCTTGCACCACGCGTCCTTAGGATGAATGGACGAGGGGGCATTCTATATTTAAAAGGGAGCCGCCCTCATTTACAGGCTCGCTTGAAGTGACTTGGTGCTAGGACCGTGGGCTCGACTCCAAAGGCGCTTTCGGAATTTCACCGATCGGCGATTTCAACTGCAACGAATGGGAGGCTCCTCGTTTCCCAAAACTCTAATCCTCGATACACCGACTGGAAGCCACCTGTCCCAATTGGATCGGACGATCCAGATTTGTCTCAAATTATTGGAGCTATCTCCTGTATTAACCCCGAGGCAACTTGGCAGCCCCAAAATCCCAACGACCATTGATCAGCTTTATGGGTGGATATCAGTGGTTGTCAGCAAAACTTCGCCCATTCGCTTGAATTGTAACTGAAAAGAGGTTCCTTCGTGCTGCGCTTGGGTGCTTCTCGGGCAATCCTGTAGACCTGTGTACCTTTGTGCCCCGATACCAAAATTGTTTCTAACATTAGGCTCCATGGGGGATAGAGTCGTCCCCGTGATGCTCTAAGGACTCATTTTGCAGTTCCAGTGCCTTGTTGTTGGGTTATGGAGTCATTATTAGGTCGAAAATAAAAAAACGAAAATGAACAAAGAAACAAAAAGGACAATATTTACAAGGAAAGGAGCCATCTGAGACTCAAATAAAAGATTTCTTCAGAAAATGCCCATTCACTGGGTTGTTGAAAACTTCTTCACCTTCCAAACCTCACAACCTGTACGTGTTATTTGAGAAAGTCTCAGACATTTTGAAAGGCCCGATCCACAGGGCTACAAATTTGTTGTGTTTTCCCTTATCTTGCTTAGGAGCATCCCATTTCAGCACCAGGTCTCCTATCTGGAACCGCTCCTTTTTGGCCTTCTTATCGAAAACCTGCTTGATCTTTTGCTGATGGTCCTGAATTCTATCCATTGTCTGCTCCCTATCCTGCTGGACCTCCACTAGCTGATGAATCCTTCTGACCATGTCATCGGGCTCCTCCTGATGGTCCTGGATGAATTTTTCTACAATAATGGCTAAATGAGAGGGGAAAACAACCTCCGCTCCATAGACTAATTGGAAAGGAGAGACGCCGATGGATCTCTTTGTGGTCACTCGGTCGGCCCATAGAGCAAATTTTAATCTAGAATGCCAGGCCTTCTTGTTGTCTTCCAACAGCCTTTTGATGATCTTTATCAGGCTTTTGTTGGAGGATTCTGCTAAACTCTTTCCCTATGGGTAATATGGGGTGGAGTGAATCAACTTGATTCTGAACTGCTCGCAGAACTTGGCCAATGGCTCGGACCCGAAGGCGGATGCATTATCAGTGACAATTTTACTCGGGCAGCCGAATCTCGTGATGAGGTCCTCCAGGAATCCAATGATTACTTTGTGGGAAGCACTCCTGGTAGGGATAGCTTCAATCCACTTGGTAAAGAAATCTGTAGCAGTCAGGATCCACCTGTGTTGCCCACTGGAAGCAGGGTGAATCTCTCCAATGAAATCTAGGCCCCACTACTGGAAAGGTCCTAAAACCACCACCGAATTTAACGACAGAGACTTGAGCTGCTGCTTTCCTGCAAATTTTTGACATTTGATGCAAGCTCTAACCCTCTTGCAGACGTCAGTGAACACGGTAGGCCAGTAGTATCCAGCCCTGAGGATTTTGTGGGCTGTGGCTTTCTAGAAATGGTGCCCTCTACACAGGCTGCTATGAAATTAAGCCATGATCTTTTCGGCCTCTTGTGGACTCATGCATTTTAAAAGCACCCCCAAGGGGTCTTTCCAATATAACATTTGATCGATCAGGCAGTATCTGACTACCTTGAGCTTTAGAGCTCTTGCTTTGTTCCTTTGCAGGCCGTCTGGAGGCCGCAGATCTTGCAGAAAGTATATGACATCCTCATACCAAGGACATCGAGCTAATGGGGGCTCTCTTCGAGGGTCCATTTCAGATAGTTGACTTTGTGTAATTCCTGAGCATTCATTTATGAAACTTATCCCCAGATCTTGGCAGTTTGCTTCATCCAACAGCTTGGCTAAACCTTGACCTTTGATCAATTTGGTGGGCCTTATTTCCAAGTCAAATTCCAGAATTTTGGCTATCCATTTACTCCTTCTCCCGTCTATGTCAGGCTTAATAAGAATGTCTTTAACAGCAGCCGAGGGGACATAGGCGATGATTTTTTACTGCAGGACGTAGGTTATAAAAGCTTTGAGAGATTTTACTAGAGCATAGGCATGCTTCTCCATAGTGTCATACTTGACTTCGGTATCTCTCAATGCTCGGCTGAAATAAGCAATAGGCTTCTCTATCCCAATGTCATTTGTTTGTAATAGAATAGCAGCCACTGTGTCAGGTGAGGCAAAGGAGAAAATAGGGAAATCCTTCGAGTAGTCGGGACTGATAAGCACAGGAGCTTCGGTCAGGGCCTTCTTGATTTTCTCAAAGGAATGTCGCGATTGAGGGGTCCACCTTACTTCATTCCCTTTCTTCAACATGGCTATTATAAGATTTACCTCCTCAGCAAAGTTAGGCACAAACCTCCTCAGAAAAATAATTTTACCAAGGAAAGATTGGACCTCCTTCTTGGACCTCGGGATCGATAAGGCTTGTATCGCCTCAACTCTGCTGGGGTCAATTCTAACTCCTTCCGCTGATACTATGTGGCCTAGTAACTTTCCCTCCTACATGGCAAACATTGATTTCTTGGGGTTTAACGAGATGCCAAAATTTCTGCATTTTAGGAAAACCTTCCTGAGATGACGACGGTGTTCTTTATCAGATTTTGAAAACACTGTGATGTCATCCATATAAATGACCACAAATTTATCCTTTTCACCAACAAAAGCTATGTCCATGGCATGCTGGAATGTTGCCCCTACGTTCATTAATCCAAACGGCATTTTGGCATACATGAATGTGCCCCATGGAGTGGTTAATGTTGTCTTTTCCCTGTCCTCGGGCAGAACGAAGACTTGATTGTAGCCAGAGAAACCATCAATCATGGACATCCTGGAAGCTCTTGTTACCCTCTACAGTATATGTTCCATCTTTGGCAACGGGTAGTTATCCTTTCGTGAGCTCCTATTCAGGTTTCTGAAGTCTACACAGAGTTGGATCTCTCCATTCTTTTTCCTTACTGGCACCAAGTTGGCCACCCACTCTGAATATCTCAGTGGTACAATGATCTGAGCTTGAAGCAGGTTCTTCACTTCCCTCTCCATGATAGGCAGCAGCATAGGATTGATCTGTCTCAGCTTCTGCCTAAATGGCTTTGCCTCCTCTTTTAAGGGGATTTTATGCTCGATGATAGAGGTGTCATTGGTTTTGAGGTCTTCATAGGTCCAGGCGAAAACATCAGCAAATTCCCTCAAAAGTCCAATGTATTCAGACCTCTGCTCCTTTGTCAGACTTCTTGACAATCTAATGAACTTGGGCTCACTCTCAGTCCCAATGTTGCACTGAATAGTACCAGTGTCATCCTCTGAGGTTTCTTCCTTTAATGACACATCATTTCTATCAAAAATCCTTTCCAAAGGAACCAATCCCCTTGGAATATGATTGTTGGGCAGTTGCACAATGTTACGCTTTGCAATCTTATTCAGAAAATTACCCCCATCAAGATTTTCTTCAGAGACAGAGTCTCGGTTGATATGCATCTCTGAAAATTCTTCGACAATCTCCAAGAACTTCTTGATCTCGAGATCATCCTCAAATACCTTCCAATGTTTGACGTTGTCAGGTATGGAGGGCCTGTATTTCACTTCCACCTCATATCTGAATTTAGGCGGCAAGGGTACTTTGAAATTACTTGTTGATGTAGCCAAGGAATCTTCCATCATGTTCTCCTCTCTTGGGTCCCACACCTCATTTCTGTAGATTCTGAGTCAAGGATGCTTAGCCTGATAAGTGTTTCTGATCCGCTGGACCACCAACTCTGCATCACCAAACACTGCTACCTCATGAATTCCCATTTCCCTCGCAGCTCTTAATCCTAGAATAAGAGCCTCATACTCTGCCACATTGTTTGTAGCTTCAAACTCTAATTTGTAAGATAGAGATATGGTTTCCTGAGCAGGTGACACAAAAACCACCCCAGCTCCAGCGCCTTCCCTGGAAGAGGCTCCATCAAAGAACATTTTCCAGATGTGGGTGATGGAGGAAGGAAATTTAGGGGAAATGGTGGGTTGCTTTCTGAGTTTAAGAGGAGGTTCGGAAGCATGGGTGAGTTGAAGAAAACTGGAGCCTAAATCAGTGTCCAAGAAAAAGATGGGATGATTGTTAGGGTTGGCTTCATCGTTGATTATATAGGCCAGTTGGGCTTCTCTGTATAGTCTTCTATGCTCTCCTCCAAACATTAGGATAGTAGCGTATGTGAGGTCCATCTGCAAGGTTCCCCCCAGTCTTTTAATCCAAGATCTCGATAACATCATACCGAACTTGGGGGGGACATCGGCCACTACAATATCCATAACCACACTTTTCATGGGCAGTTGAAACAAGGTCACGACTAGGTCTTTGATAACTCCTAGACACTGAACTTTTCTGGAGTCAAAGGAATAGAGGTCATGATAGGCTCGATTTACTTCTAGTCCTAAATATTCCATGACATTTTTGGGCATGAGGTTGTGAGAAGCCCCCGAATCCATCAAGCAATTGTGCAATACCTTGTCATGTATGTTCAGGGAAGTGTAGAAAGGGGGGGATGAGTCATTCATGTCTTCTACCATAGGACCTAAAATAACTGCAGGCTTTTCATCTTGTAAATCGATGGAATCTATGGGAAGGCTTGAGACCTCAGACTGTAGAAGCTCAGAGAAGTGTTTCTTGAACCCTTCATGTTTAATCAATTCTGTCAGGGGCACAGGGATTCTAATTTTTTTAATTTCATGCTCGAAATTAAAAGAAGATGAGAGCTTTGGGATTTCTCTTATTTCGGGAACATGACTCTGGATGATGGGAGAGAGGGTTTGTGTCTTCTTACCTCTGTGATTGTTTGCTACTTCATTAGCAGGCTTCTCTATTCTAGTGAGTTGCTCAGGGGCATTAGGTGTTATTGCCTTCTTCTGGGACCTCAAGTCATACCTGCCTTGGCCGCCACTAGTCTTGTCTCCTTTACTCAGTTCATTTAGCTGATTGTCCATGAGAGACTCCTCATATGCTGATTGGGTGAGATGAGGAAAAGGAGGAGTGTCCCTGAAGCAATGGATTTCAGGATCAAGCTCATCTATTTCCACTTCTTCTCCTTCGGCCACAAAATTATTTTGAAAAGGGGCCTGAATCTTCTGGTCTTCTCTGTCTCTTCCCTTCTCCCTTTGCATAGTCGGGGAAGCAATATTGTTGGGCCTTCTGAAACCTCCTCCCTTTTCATCATTTTGGGGGCCTTTGTATGCTTGCATCCCTTCCACCCTCATTCTTTCCATCTCTACAGACAGAGATTTCACCATCCTGGTCAGTTCATCCACTTGAGGGTGGGGCACCGATGGGTCAGAAGTCGAGGCTTCCGACCTTCCCTTTCTCCTATCTACATCGGCCTTGTTTCTTAGTTTGTCAGTTGCTAATACATTAGATTCCACTTCTATGGCCGCATCTTGCATTTGAGCCAAGGAGGTGGATCTTCTTTCTCTCAATAACAGGTAGAAATCAGGGCCAAACGCACTAGCATAAGAAATTTTGGCCGAGGCTTTTGAAGGCTTTATTTCGGCAGGGATTTTATTATACATCTTATTGAATCTTTTGGAGAAGTCAGAGACAGACTCTCCATCCATCTTCTTCAAAGACCTGAACTCTGTCATGTAATACATGAAATCCTTCCTATCTCCCCACTACCTCAGGAAAGCACTATCTAGAGCTTCAATCCCAGCAATAGATCCTAGAGCCAATCCTCTGAACCAGTTCCTCACCTTGCCATCCAGGCTTTGGACAAAGACTCTCATCCAGACATCTTCATTTTCAATGTTGAGGTTGTCTGCGTAACTGTAGAAAGCAGCCAGGTGCTCTTCGGCAGTTATGTCTCCTTCCCCAGTGAACTTGGGCATATACTTCAAGTAGTCTCCAGCAGGGAGAGGATTCATAGGATGGGGTAGAAATAAGGGAGAATATCTGGAAGCAACTATGGCGTCCATTCTATTCAGAGGGGGATTAGCACCAGCCATAGGAATATTAGGCAGAGGAGAACTGGGAGGAGAAGGAGTTCGCGAAGGGGCTACTGGGAATGAGTCTCGAAGTGGAGTGGGAAACAAGAGGGGATTTAAGGAGAAGGCTAATGAGCTCAAGTCAGCAGATGCTTCTCTTTGCACAGGAGTAGTAAAGATAGGAGTGGAGAAATCTTCTGTGGTCCCGAGTCTACGCCAAGGTACAGTTTCAGGGGAGAGGGGATTGACAAGGTTTTGTCCCTCCGGTCCCAAACGAGGAGAGGAAAACTCAACGGGAACACTCCCGAAATTTAGGAAACGGGAAACTTCAGAAACATGTCTGTCAAGAAACTGAGGAGGAGAAAAAGGAGTTCCCACAGGAGGATATGGTGGATTACCTGGTTCGGTGGTGGACACTTCTTCTTTAGAGGCCTTTCCCTTTCTCAGCACCCCTTCTGGATCTGTTTCAGGTGTAGCTAGAGGCAACTGTGGATGAGACCGCGTATGCCTACCTCTGAAAGCCACAATTAATATGGCAGGTTCTCCCTAGTGGGGTCGTCACAATGGAGTCACTAGGTGCACAGCAGCAATCTTGATAATTATGATATCTGATGCACCTTCAGAATCAGTTAATCGTTGTTGTTCAATCCCGGGGAAAATATTCAACTTCGTCCCCGGTAACGGTGCCAGAAATGTTAGTGTCAGAAGTCACTCCTGGATTTCTTGCAGGAGCAGAGCCCAACGCCCATCAGTTTTATGTCACGATTTGTTTAATGGGGTGATCAGATGGGTGAAGACTCAAGATAATATAGCTTTAACTTGGGAAACTGGGCCTGGTATGTAGCAAGCAAGGTAGGTCTTGATCCAACTTCTGTCAGTAAGTTGATTAAAGGGTGGTAGATGGAATACTTGTGAGAAGGGTGAGCAAGACTGCCTCGGGCAACAGGCCTTCGGAAGCTTGAAGAAGAAAAACTCAGGAGCCAAGATCCTCTTGGTCTAGAGTTTCAAAGAGTTGAGGGGTGACTCAACTGAATCCTTCAATTCCAATTTGTTTCAGTGTTGAGAACATCACAAGAACCGATTAGAAACAATGTGACTGTTACAGTGATCCAACCTACATCATCCTATAACAGCCACAGCTCGACTGGATCCTCCAATTCTGAGTTGTTCTGACATAGTAAACAAATAAATGGAAGGGAAGCTGACATCCATAAAGTAAGAAATCTCAAATGCCTTATACATTAACTAGAGCGACCAGCGCTTCATCAAAACCTTACAATCGGGAGCTTTGCTCAACCATCGATGCTTAAAAAATACAAAGACTAAGTCTATATACTCAGGAAAATTCACCTCACAGAGGCGTGTCCAGTCACCCAAAGCTAGGTGTCCCTTCAGTCAAACTCGTACTGATATCTTTCTTTAAACGCCATCTTTACTACGCATGGCTCCTGCAAGGAGGGTGTTAGGGTCCTATAATTATAGGTGAGTCGATTCTTCGACTGTTGATCTGGCGTTTCTCTCGTGATGACGAAGTCCTGGCTCAAGTGATTTTGTTTCCTCCCTCCATCCTTGTCGCTCAATCCTCCATCACCCTGCTGCATCCTTCATACACACTGCGCCCACACTCCCTTGTCCTATTGCCCCATCGACTACTTTTCCCGCCTCTCCATCCCTGCATAAATGGACTTAGGATGAACAAAAAAATAGCAATAAGGTTAATCTAGGTTAAAATTGATTAATAAATGACTATTTGATAATTAATTAATCATTAATTAATTATTAATTAATAAATTATTAATTAATTAATTAGTTATTAACTAGGTTAGTAACTAGGTTAGTAACTAGGTTAGCAACTAAGTTAGTTATGGATTAAAATAAAACATTAATAAAACAAACCAAAATATAATAAAAATTAAAAATATTAAAACATATGAAAAATCTTTAAAACAATACAAAACAAATTAAAAAATAAACAAAATATATATAAAAATAAACATATTATAATAAACCATATAAAAACAAATATTAATAAAATAACAAAAAGAACAAAACATATGAAACGTGAAATCAAATAACATATAACATGAATTAAAAACCCAAAAAATAAAATATTAAAATATCCTAAGTCACTCCACTCATCCCCCACCTAACCCACTATACCCACGTACCTCACATCCCCCTATGCCATTAATCCTACCCCACCTACCTCCACTACCCATTTCCTTACGTCACTCCCCACTA
>ML794777.1:139420-154072 GCA_009831015.1 Picea engelmannii
ACAGATTTCCACAAACTAAGCAGCGTGACTTCTCCAGCAAGACAAGCAGCTCACCAAGATGCAGATTCAACAAATGATTTTCCCTCTCCCCCGGGAACTCAACGCAATGGATACCATTGCTTCCTAAGGAGGGAGGATTGATCTAGGTGGATATCGAGGGCCACCCACCTTTTCCAAATGGCTCAAAACAGTTTTCTGGCCATTTTGGCAATTTACTATTTTTAGCAGGTTTTCACTTCCGAGGCCATTTTGAGGGCCTAAATGAAGTTTTTTCGAGATAGAGGTTCTCAATTATAGTCGAAGGCATGATTGAGCCCCAAAAACGAATCTTCTCGATGATACCTTTCCAACGAGCTATCACACGCCTAAAACGGAGATCGTATGCAAAAGTTACGAGCCTGGGAAGTTGATGCACCAACTTACCCAAACGGGGCCCACATGACTTTTGGCGCTTTATCTCCTAGGGTTAGGTTTTTGGATGTCTAGGACTTTTGGCATTCCTGATTATTGTAAAAAGTCCTCCAGAGCCTCATTGTAACCATCTTCTTGCGAATGCGAGTAGTCGTCACATCTCTTCTCAGAGATAAGCTGTCACCATTCTAGCGAGTCTTTCACTCTGTATTTTTACAGTCTCTGTACATTTCTTTGATTAATAGAAATTGTGTATTACTGTATATCTTTGTTTATGGTTGCATCTCTGATACATTTATGTTATATTATTGAATATCTGCAATATCTCTGTGTATTTCTTTATTATATCTCCGCTCTCATTTCGTGCCGAAAATAATCCGGATCAACACCTTTCAAAAATTTGGGCTAAGTGTTGGATGTGATCTTCTTTGTTCTTCAAATCACAGTCACATTGTCCAGATAAACTACTACACATTTATTGATTAGTCCTCGAAACGCTACATCCATGGCCCTTTGGAAGGTTTCCCCTGCATTAATTAACCCAAAGGGCATGTGTTTATAAGAAAAGGCTCCCCACTTGGTTCGGAAGGTAGTTTTCAAATGGTCTTCCTCTAAAACTAGAACTTGGTTGTAACCTAAAAAACCATCTAGCAGGGAGAAAATCTCAGAACCAGACACGGTCTGCAAGAGTTGCTCCATCGGTGGGACTAGGTAGTTGTTTTTTTCTGAAGCTCTGTTGAGGTTTCTAAAATCTACACATAGGCAAATATACCCAAACTTCTTCCTTGCTAGAACCAAATTTTCTACCCATGCAAACTATCTAACCTAGAAGATAATCTTAGCATCTAGTAATTTATTTAACTCCTAACACATGAGAGGCTCCAGGGATGGGTGGTACTTCTAGAGCTTCTGTTGGAAGGGTTTCACTCTGGGTTTTAATGGGATTGTGTGTTGAATGATATGAGTTTCATAAGTTTTCAGATCTTGGTAGGACCATGCAAAAACATCTTGATATTGTCTGAAAAATTTGAGATGGGCCTTCATTTTTTCTTTGGATATTGTCTTATCGAGATTTATATTCCTTGGGTTTTTTGGGGTTCCTAGATTTATAGTTTCGTACATGGGATGGGAACTCCTCATTTTTGCGTTCATTGACCCTTTGAATCTTCCCATTAAGTCAAAAAAGGTTTTCTAAATTGGATACTCCCTTTGGTATCATGTGATACCTTGGTTTGCAATCGATTGATCTTCTTTAGGTTAATTTACATGAGGATCGGGGTCTACTAATTGCTCCTGAAATAATTCATTTTTGATAGCCAGATCTTTAAAATTATCCTGATTGGTTAAATATTTTATGATATGTTCATATCCTCCAAATACCTTCCAATTGGAAATATTGTTGGGCATCAACGTTTGAAGAGTAGTTCCATAGTGAATCGGGAGGATTCATAGTCTTCTAGAGGGGATAACCTTGAGGAAGTGGTGGCCAGAGAATTAGCAAGAGTGTTCTTTGTTCTGGGGACCGATGTAATGTTGAAGGTTTCAAAATTTTCTATTAGTCTGTGCACTTCATGTTGGTAATTCCTCAGGTGGGGAGAGTTTCAATGTATAGTGTTCCTTACTTGTCTAACGATGATTTCAGAATCTCCAAAAACCTTCAATTCTTTAATGTTTAAGTATATGGATTTATTTGTCCCTTGCACTAGAGCTTCATACTCGATGGTGTTGTTTGTGCATTCAAAATATAGTCGACGAGATAGGAAATTTTGTTTACCTTTTGGATCAATGAGGATGCACCATGCCCCTAACCCTTCTTGTGATTTAGATCCATCAAATTACAAGGTCCACATTTGTGAGAAAAAACCATCAGTTTCTTTCTTCCTACCACTTTCCTCCTTTCCTCCTATATTCTCTGTGGTTTTGAACAAAGGTTCTTGACAGAAGAGGATTTCTTCTGCCGTCGTAGGAAAAGTTTTTTGAAAAGTCATTTCAGATTTCTAAGTGAGAGGAACATCAAATGATAGGGGGGAGAAATTCCCGAAATCGGAGTCACAGGAATAATTTCCTAGCACGGGGAAATCTACCGATGAGGGTTTGTTGAGGGTTTCTAAATCGGTGACAGTATGTTTTATATATCTTTCCCTATCGATATTGATCATATTCGTATTTCCCTTTAATAGAAACCAAAGGTGATCCCAGTCTGTACTGAAGTATCCATTTAACTTCTTGGACCAATCTCGACTAAGTAGAAATCCATAAGCCTTTGGGATATCTACTACAATGATGTCAATTACTTGAACAAATTTCGGGTGAGTCGCCATCCTAATCATTACATATTTAATCTCTCTCATAACCTTCACCTGGGTTATATCTAGTTGTATCACTTGTTTATCACTTTTGAGAGGTATTGTGTTTAATTTCTTGCATATAGACAATGGAATAACATTAGAGGACGCTCCTGAATCAACCGAACAATTTCTTATCTTTAGAGAAAGCGTTTACGGTTGGTTTATTTCTTAGATCTATGGGAGCTAGATTGTCTCCTTGGTCAGTGCTTTTTATTGGGTTTTCTATTGACTTCAAGGCTTGTAACAGAAAGTCCTTCTGCTGAGAGATTCTACACATATCCATGAACGATATATTTTCCTTCAACTTTTTCAAATCTTCTACTACGTTGTAGTCTATCTTGGTTGATTCTCATGTATGGATGTTTATAGGATTTCTTCAGGGGACAAAAGGTGCTTTCGGGTGATCTGTGGGTGTTGGTTTTCCTCCCGGAGTTTGGGTCGTAGTAAGGTCGTTTGAGATAGGTTGACCCCTACTTCGTGTTTGCACAACCAAGACCTCTGCGGGTAGTTTTGGAACCTCAAATAGGTCATTGGAAGGCATTGGTAGGTCAAGGTCACATATCAGCATGGTTGTTTCTTCTGGTGGATCAAATTTTTCCTAATCAACAATATTTATAGCTAAGCCGCTTTATTTTTTGGTAAGTGAAACCTCATCTAGAAATTGGTTGGCCATCAAATTCATGGCATGCACCCATTGTGGGCAGTCTCTTTAAGAATGTTTCTCTTGGTGATAGGTACAGAACGATTCAGATGTTACATTTCCCAGATCAATGTTTAAGTTGGCTGGGGGAGGTTCAATTTCTTTGAAAGGTGAATTTCTTTTAAAAAATGATTTATAGGGCCTCTGGCCTTGGTTTCCTTCCCCTGCACTTCTTTTCATGTCTATGATTTCATTTGACAAATTCTTAACCATGTGTTGTAGGTCTTTTATGTCTCCACTTCCCTTTTCAGGACCTTGTTCTGTTTGTTTCCCTGAGGGTATGGTCAATAGGAGTCGTCCCCTGGGAGCAAGTTGAACTTTCTTCTTAAATAATGAGACCTAGCCTTTTTTACATCCCTTCATTTGGAATTCTATTGTTTTGGCTTCTTCAAAATTCTCATCCAAGGTTTTTTTGGCAGCCCTCTTCACAAACATGGAAATGGAAGCTAGGAGAGCATTAGCGTATACTTCGATTTACAACTCCTTAGTGGGTTTAGATTCGGGTTGAAATTTGTTTAGGATAGTGGTGAATCGTTGATTGAAGTCTTTAACCTTCTCCTTTGAACTCATGGTGGTGGCGAACAACTCATCCATCAAATCTCCTGTAGTGGTTTCTTCTGCAAATTTGTCCAGAAAATCCTTTTGAAACTTCGTCCAACTAGTTATGGACCCTACAGGTAAGTTAAAATACCACGTGGAGGCTGAAATCTCAAAAGTCTAGGGGAAAATCCTGCATACTACGTCTTCATGTTGGACATTCATCAGTCTAATAGCTAGTATGAATTTTTTGATATGGTCTTCAGGCAATCCTGAGGTTTCAGGGTCAAATTTAGGGAGTAACTTTTCTGGATGTCGAGGAAGGTTGTGTACTCTTCTGGGGATGGCCAAAGTGTCGCTAGCCAACCATGATTGATTATTCTGAGGTGGGTTTACCCTTTCTTCATTATGATCATTGTTATCTTCCATGTCATCTGATCTCAAAACTAAGCGTTCTGAGTTAAACCCTTCCTCGTCGAAAAAATAGTCAGGCTCGGAGCAGTTACCGGTTGGTTTTTTGAGAATTATATTAAGAGGATGTTTGATTTTGGTGAGGGAGAAATCTATCAGGTCTTCTACTGTGTGAACGAAAACCTGGTCAGGGTTTTCGACCACTAGTATGCTTACTTTTTTTCTTCGAGGAAGTAATGGAGCTGAGGGTAGTGCTCTGATTTGTCGGGCGTAAGCTATTGTGATTCTTCTGAACTAGTTCAACTCCTCGTGGGAAAGAGCGTAAGGTATTTCAGGGAATAAGTGTTCTTCCTATTGCTGGGGTGATTTACTCATTTCAAGAGTACTTGATGTGTGTGGTTTGTCTTGAGAATGACTAGCCATGCATGTGGGCTGTTTTGAATCTACAGGCTGTGTGAAATATTATGTCAAAAATATTGTCAGCCATTCATTCTTCATGCCCTCCTTCTAGTGCCAATTTTGTTGAGGGGTCCTAAATCCCTTTAACTCAACAGTAGGAACCAAACCCACCACCAAGGCCCAATTAGACTATGCAGCGTTTAATGGTGGAATGGTTCTCCAAATCTTGTGATCCATCCAATTAATCTATGGGCTTTTGTAGTGATTGACAGGATATCTTCTTGTGAAAGCTCCTCCTTCAGTTTGAATGTTCTCTTTTTTGTATTTTCTCTTATAGGTGGTACCAATACAAGATAAATGCTCATATAAACTAGCTGGGTAAAAAATGGGGAATACTTAAATATTGAAGAAGGTTGAGCTTGGGATAACCCTCGTGCTTAAGCATGTAGACAATGATTCTTACACCAATGACAAGCCTAGTGCTAATACATCAACTTGTTGGCACTTTGATTATTGAATGAGATACAATTTATCAAAAGAGAACATACATGTAATAAAATGATGGCAAGAAAAATAGTTTCCTTAGCTCTAATCACCAATCTCACATTAACACAATGATTTGTTTACATCATTAGAGGCGAGAATTATAAAAATATTGAATCAGATAACTTATCAACAGATTCAGAAACTCTTATTCATTATAGAATCCATTCATGAGATAAAATTGGAAGTAATTCCTCCTTATGATCCAATCACACACACTTTTGACAAAAACATAAACTTATCTCAGGTCATAAACAGGACTTCTCAATTAAGGTAGCTCTGAAATAGTTCTTTACAATTCCAAAAATGAGGGTCTTTGCAAAAACCATCGACCTTTTCTAATAGGTCGATCCTCTTATTTATAACATATTATTAACTAAAAATAACTATCAAAAGAGAAATCTAACTAAAACAAAACATTGCCACATAGCACTTTCATCTCTCAGTATTCTAAGAGTCATCAAATGGTTTCACTTGAGAGGATGACTCTTCTCATACTTTGACCATTTGAGATGTCGATTTCCTACTGTGGAATTTCTTCTTATTGTGTGCTCGACCCTAGCTCATCCTTCGAGCTGTCCACTTGGGTCCCCAGTGCATCAAGTAGCTCAGTGTCTAAGACACTTTCAACCTCCTATTCACTCTATGGAATGCTTTGAACTTGAGCATTGAGAGCTGGGGAATATTCTTTCTCGGGTTCCTTTTCCTTTGTAATCTGTACTGGAGTCACTATGGAAACCTCTGAACTCTCCTCATCATCATAGATCGTTATTAAGTCCTGTAAGGGTTTTGGTGCACTTTCTCTCCCTAATGTCCTCGCTATCTCAGGTTGAGCTGAAATGTCTCCTAGTGATCCGGTAAGTGGCGTTGAAACTTCAGGGTTATCTAAACCGGTGATATCTTAAATTTGTATTGGCTCTGGGTCACTTGGACCTACCCAGCTTTCGATTGGGTTGTTGGCAAGGACCCTTGTCATTTCTAAGAGGTCTGGGTCATTCTGCAGCTAATTAATTACTCTCTGTGCATGTTCCATTAGGAACAATCCCCTTCCATGTGCCTCCGGTGTCAAAGACAATCCCCTACTCTGCACCTCAGTTCCCTTTGCATCTTTGATTTCTTCCCTAGCTCTAAGGGCCTCTTGAGACGAATACTCTATTGTTGTTGCATGTTCATCCATGCTTGTGGCCTTGAATCTGGTCATTTTCAGGTTGGCCATTCTTTGCACCACCCCGTCCCAATCTTGGGCATTCTCTGTGAAGAATTCATCTTCGAACTTATCATGAGCATACAGGAAGCAGGATGACACCTATGAAGCATGTTGCAGGACCATGACCTTTAGAACATGCTTGCGGAATTGGCCTGTTGGGAATCTGAATTCGAGTTGGCTCAGCCCTTCTTGTTTGTCTTGAGGGGTATCCTTTACCAAATAGAACCCTGCATGGAAATCGTAGGGTATGAAATCACGTTTCTTCTCTTTGACCAGGGTGGTGTTGTAGCCCTGCAAGATGGTTTGATAACATATTTCTCTGATGACAAGACGGTCTGGGACATGAGCTGGTAGGAGATGTGGTGCTCATGTGGCCCCGAACACCCTGATGTAGGTTTCACGCTTGTCCAAATACCAATGGACTACCTTGGATATCATTTTCTTGGCTACCGTCGATAGCCTTGGGCATTCCTTCTTAAAAAGAATAAAATAAATTTGGGTGATGAATTCATCATAGATGAGGGAGTAATATTTCTTATACCTATTTTCCCATAGTACGTTGAAGTAGACATGGACCGGGAGCTCTGCAACATGCCAGCTCAGGTTCATGTCGGTGAAGATGTTTCTAGCGCACATGACATTGAGTAGGTACAAGGCCATGTAAAAATTTGGTGCTTCTCCTTCCTTCATTGTCTGAGCCTGGGACACACAAGTGCTTAGTTGTTTGGAGATTATTTCTCCCCATTTGAAGCTGCACCCAGCGATTGTGATTGTGTATGCAAAAGGAATCCAAGCTTCCAAAAACTTGGAGCAATCCTTTTCTCCGTATAGCCAACAGATGGGAGCCATCAAATACATGTATGGCTCCCTTGGGTTAATTGTTCCATACCATCCATTGCTCCTATTTGTGAATTTCTTATCTTCCCTCCACCATATTGAAGCCATCAATCTCCTGGTGTCATGTAGTTCATAGAACTTCACCACGAATTCTGTGTTGAGCTGCTCCTTTGGATCCCTGAGCTTGTAATATTTCTAGACCTCTGTCGGGAGGAAAACTCTGACACACCCACAATTCTCATCGTTAATCAAAAAAAAATTCCCATCCATGTGTTCGGTGAGCCACTTCAGGACTTCTATGCAGGGGAAAACAGGGGTTCTGCTCACCACCATGTGCAGATATGACCGTTAAATGTTGGGGAACACCTGGTCGTCGAGCACCCTTATGTCTGGTTCATTGTGTCAGACATACTCCAGGTATTATTCTATGCTAATCATGTTGAAAATATCCCCCCATTGTGGGAGCACCACCTTGGATCTGGTACTCGCCTCTGTATCGCCAAAGACCGGAGGTTGGATGAAAATTTTATTTGTTGTTGTCTTGACGACAAGCTCTGGCCTAGGGACATACTCCAATTGCCTCACGGTCCCTGCAAAGGAACCTTCTCCTGTCTCTGGTTATTTTATCTTTGGTGCTCTCACCGAGCATCTGCTGGTTGGATTTCCTGGTGGCATTGTTCCTACTATTGGATTACTGAGAGGGGGAGTGAATTAGTAATAGAGAAATTTAATCCTTTTTAACCATATAATCCAAGTGTTATATCAATGAAGAATTATCATCCAATAACTGCAGAGTAAATAAGCAATGAACAAATGAACAAACACACACATACATAGTACACTAGTGTTTTACGTGGAAACCCAAATCGAGAGAAAACCACAGAATGTTTTTTCTTATATGTCTTGAAGAATTACATTCATTGGAAGCACCAACTTCCTTTGTTTTCCAGCTACAATTGTAAGGAGGTTCCAACCCCCTAGTTTCTCAGGCTGCAACCTAAGGGAAGCTCCAACTCCCCAATTCTCTATCTACAACCAGAAGGAGGCTACAACCCCCTATGTTCTCCGGCTACAACCAGAAGGTGGCTACAACCACATGTCCTTGCCTTGTCCTGCCACCCTGAATTAGAAATAGAATGATGGAACCACTGTCAACCTATCACTGTGAGATATATCATTGTAAACCTCTACCAATAAATATGAACCATGCATCAACCTGTACATCAACATGTAACCAACCTGTACCATAAAAAAAGTGTATCAACCATGCACCAACATGTACCAAATAACCTATAATCAACATGTACCATAAACAAGTGCATCCAACCATGTACCAAGTATGTACCAATCATGTGTCAACTACTCATCAACTATGACTCATCAATATGTACCAACATCATCAACTATACACCTCATGTATGTGCCAACTCATCAACTACTTATCTCAACCATGTACTCAACATGTACCTCAACCAAAAGACCTAATCAATTTCATCATCCAAATATGATTTGTAGCTCTGTAATAGACCTAGTGTATATCATCACATTCCTGCAAACCTTCCTTAACTTTAGCAACAAGATACTAGCATTTTCATCAAACTTTTCTTCAGTCTCACATGCCTAGTTTTGGATTAGTCAACAACCCTAACTTGAAGTAATCATACCTTTGTACCTATAATGTATAAAGATATGAAAATGATATACAATGTTCTTCTATGTGTTTTATACAATTCCTCTAGGTGTCACTACTTGGAACCTCTCAGAAAAGGAGTTATAGAAAAAATGGCATACCTTTCTGAATTTTGGCTTATTCTAGAGAGCGACCTTGTAGAGCGTGCCTCGCACGGACTATTTGTTGAATTTCTATAAAATTGTTACAAAGAATACTACAGACTATCCTCTAACCAACACATTTGGTTTCACTAAATTTGGATCTATTATGAAGATGTTATGACGTTTTTACCTGAAACACCTATTTTTGACTAGTTTCAGGACTAGCCACATACCCTATTTTCCACGGAGTGTAACTCCAAAAATACAATGACACACAAGCTGAATTTTTTACCACTGATACTTGGATATGTTTTCTGAATGGAATAGAAATTTCACATTTTGAATCATTATAGAAAAATATTTATAGCTAAAATGGTGAGATGACATTTAAATAACATACCTTAGAAAGCACCATCAAAAGAATTTATCCTTCCTTGCATTTCGGCCTTCTTTTCTTCAACTTACCTTGGAATTTTGGCTTAGATATCCTTGGTTACCTCAGAAAACTATAGATATTCAATATTCTCAAGTTTTATTAAAATGAGAGAACCTTTCCTCTTATTTATACTCTCCAAGTAGCTTCCTTAAAAACATCTTCTAGGTCACTTGGCCCCACTTTCCTTATTTTAGGGTTAACCCACTTCTAATTTCTCCATTAAATTTATTATTGAAATAATTTATTTTGTATTCACTTAGAATTATAATACACTTATTACTTCACTTTATTATTTACCTTTTAAAATCTCTTAAACCACTTTGACTACTTTGACCTTTTGGTGCTTCTAGATGACATATGAGGGTCATCCAACTTCGTAAGGCCATAACTCGCAAACCGTGAGGAGTTATGTAACATTCCACATACCACCAAAAATGGAATGACATGTACTATCCATATAGAATAGTATTATCTGAAAATATATCATAACTCATATCATTATCCATCAAACAAACGTGGGTCCATTACCCAAACCTGGGGTCTCCAACTTCTCAAGGCCATAACTCTCTAACCGTGAGGAGTTATGTGACATTCCACATACCACCGGAAATGGAATGACAAGCACTATCCATATAGGATAGTTTACATAACAAATTCATTGTCCTTAATCTCATTATTTCACAATTAAGCATGGGTTCTCTTACTTCGCAAAGCGTCTTCCCGTGAGGGCTTTCACCATAAGGGGACCACTTTGGAGTTCATCCATATTTACTTATTATCAACCATGAAAAGACAATAATGAGTTGTCTTTACATCAAACAATCTTGGGTCCATTACCCAAACCTTTGTGTTGTGGGGCTTTCTTCAAGGGTTGACATCAATGACAACCAACCTTAATCAACAATCTCCCCCTTTGGCATTGATGGCAACACTCTGATGCAATACTGAAATCATATCACTCATGCTCCCCCTGGAACCATGCCTTTATCCTTTGTATCTAATAAATTTGCCTTTGTCCTCTGCATCTGATCAATCTACTCCCCCTAGAACCATGCCTATGTCCTCTGCATATGATAAATTTCTCCCCCTTTGTCATCAATGGAAAAGGTATCTTTCCATCTGACGTTGCTCCCCATGACTGAACTATCCTCTTATGGTGCTTCCTCGTGTACGTATAAGACATATAAGATAAGAATTCAAAAAGAATTCATTTTGGTGAAGATATTCAAAGGCTTCCCATGGAAGTGGTTTTGTAAAGATGTCTGCCACTTGTTCTTTTGTGCCCACATACTCAACTCTGATGTTCTTTTCTGCAACTTGTTCCCGTAGAAAGTGATACTTGATTGGAATTTTCTTTTTCTTGGAGTGTATCACCAGGATTTTTGAGATACTAATGGCACTTGTATTATCACAATATATTGGAATGGGCTCATCATACTCAACCTATATATCTATCAAAGTTTGTTTTATCCAAAGAACCTGTGTACAACATGTTGTTGTTGCAATATACTCTGCCTCGGCTATAGATAGAGATACTGATGATTGTTTCTTGATTAGCCATGATACCAAACACTCACCTAAGTAGAACATTGCTCCACTGGTGCTTCATCGGTCATCAATACAACCTACCCAATCTACATCTGTGTAGGAAATAAATGATAGGTCTTTTCCTTTTGGATACCATAATCCAAACTCTTATGTTCCTTTGAGATATCTGAAAATCCTCTTTACTACTAATACATGTGATTCCTTTGGTGTTGCTTGAAATCATGCCACCTATCCAACTACTTGCATTACATTTGGTCCAGATGATGTCACATATAGTAGGCTGACAATCATTGATCTGTATTGCCTCTGATCTATAGACTTTGAATCATCATCTTTGCTCAACTTACAACTGGTTTGCATGGGAGTGACAACTGGTTTGCAATCTTCCATTCCGAACCTCTTTATCATTTCTCTGATATACTTGGTTTGAGAAATAAAAATCCCTTGGTTTCTTTGATGTATCTGAAGTACCAGAAAGAAGGATAGTCCTCCAAGTAACGACATTTCAAATTCATTTTTCATGTCTTTTGCAAATTTCTGGCTTAACCTGTCATCATCACTACCAAAAATAATATCATCAACATAAACTTCAATTAATAAAATATTACCTTGACTTACCTTGATGTAGAGGTTATTGTCTGCACTTCCTTTTCTGAACTCTTCCTGTTGCAGATACTTATCCAGTCTGGAGTACCATGCTCTAGGATCTTGTTTTAGACCATACAAGGCCCTCTTTAATTTACATATATAGTCTATGTTCTTTGGCAACTGAAATCCTTATGGTTGTTCAATGTAGACTTCTTCTTCAAGTTCCCCATTCATAAAAGTTGATTTTACATCCATCTGATATACTTTAACATTTTTGGAGCATGCATAAGCTAAAAGTAAATGGATTGCTTCCATTATGGCAACTGGGGAAAATGTCTCTTCAAAGTCGATTCCTTCAATCTGTGCATATCCTTTACATATCAATCTAACTTTGTTCCTTGTAACCTATCCATCTTCATTCAATTTATTCCTGAAAACCCATTTTGTGCCGATCACATTCTTATTTTTTGGTCTTGGAACCAATTCCCAAGTGTAATTTTTCTCTATTTGATCAAATTCTTCATCCATGGCCTTATTCCAAAATTCATCCTTACTTTCTTCTTCAAAACAATTTGGTTCAATTGTAGATAAGAGTGCTAGGTGTGTTTGTTCTGGTGAACGGATTTTTCTTCTAGTCTCAACTCCTGCATCTTTGTTTCCAATAATCTGATTTGAAGGATGATTCTTCTGTACTCATTTGCTAGGTGTCTTTGGAGATACTTTCTGAACTTGCTCTTCTGCTTCTGTCGGATTCTCTTGATCTTCATCTTCCTCTTCTACTTATTTTTCATCTTCTTCTTTGAAAAGTTGTTCCATTGATTTGTTTTCTTCTTCCTTTGATTATGGTCTGCCTGTTTCATCAATTGTTATGTTGATGTTTTCCACAACTTTGTTCAATCTTAGATTGTAACACTTGTATGCTTTCCTTGTACTTGAGTAACCAACAAGTATTCATTTGTCCACACGAGAGTCAAACTTTCCCATTCTTCCATCTTCTCTTTTGATGTAGCATTTGCTTCAAAATACTCTGAAGTGCTTCACATTTGCTAGTCTTCCTTTCCATAGCTCGTAGGGAGTTTTATCAGTGTTGTTTCTGAGCATTACTCTGTTTTTAATGTGAACTATAGTATGCACTTCCTTGTTCAAAATATATCTGTCAATTTGGAATCCATTATCATTGTTCGAGCCATTTATTGTATTGTCATGTTCTTTCTTTCAACAACTCCATTCTATTGAGGTGTCCTAGCAATGAAGAATTGTCTTTTTATTCCATGACTACTACAGTATTCCATTAATTCCTTTGAAGTGAACTCTCCTCCATTATCAAATCTCAAACATTTGATTCTTGAATCCATCTCATTTTCAACCATTTCCTTGTAAATCTTGAATTTTTCAAAAGCTTCTGACTTGTTCTTGAGAAAGCAAACGGCAGTCATTCTTGTATAATCATCAACTAATAACATAAAGTATTTTTCACCTTTTAAGCCCTTTGTTGTAGTTGGTCCAACTAGATTAGTGTGCACAACTTTCAGTGGTCTTGTTATTGAATATTCATTTGATTTGAACCTGGTCTTTGTTTTCTTTCCTTGTTGACAATGCTTGCATAAAGTGTTGGTTGGTTTCGTGATCTGGGGAATTTCTCTGATTGCTTCTCTTTTGTTGACTTTGACAAGGTTATCAAAATGTATGTGACCCATACTTCTATGCCATAGCCAACTTTCATCTTCATTTCCTAGACAACACTTTTCATTCCGATTTCACTTAACACATATATGTTGTTTGAATTTCTTGCAACTGTACCGACCAATTTCCCTGAACCTTCTTTTCTTATCTCACACTTTTCTAAATCGAAAATAAGTTTATGACCTTGGTCACACATTTGACTCACACTTAGAATATTATGTTTCATATCTTCTACCAGTAGAACATTTTGTGCCTTTTCATTCTTGTTCCCAATTTGAACTGTGCCTTCTCCAATGATTTTGGATGAATTATCATTTCCAAAGGAGACTGGTCCATTTTTTTTATTTTCGTAATGTAAGAAATTTATCTTTATCATATGTCATGTGTTTTGAACATCCACTATCAACATACCAACCGTGTTTCTTCTGCTTAGCTTGTAGAGTGACTGTGCATTCTTCATTGTTACATTGATCTTGATTTCTTATACATGTCATTTTCTGAGGTTCTTGTCTATGACTGTTGTTATTCTGTTGAAGTTCTTTAGGAGGGACTGTCATTCTGCAATCCTTGGCCATGTGTCCAAAATTGTTACATTTGTAACATTCCACTTCAGTGCTCAAAGATTCAAACCTGTTGTAACTTCTTCTTTCTGTGTCACTAGGTCTCCTTGAATAATCCCTTTGTGTATAACTCTCAAAGTTGTTACTGTTTCTGTTGTTAGCTCTGTAATTCACATCTTTATGTCCAAAATTATTACATGCATAACATAAACCAAAAAATATAGTTTGATACCTGGGAGTTGAAGATATTCTGAAAGGAGGTGCTCTTATGAATCCTTCTTCTTCTTGAGGCCTATTTGTCTATTGTTGATTATGAAATCTGAATCTTCTTGGTGGAGGAGTGTCCCAGTAATCTTCCTTGTATATATTCCTATCCTCTTTGATTGTTTTTTCATATCTCTTTGGATTTGTTTCTTGCTCTATTGTTTTGGAGCTTGATCCCTTTTCTGTCTGATTGTATCCAAGTCCGGACTTGTCAAGATGATATTTTTGACTGTTGATAATGTCATCCAGACTTTTGAGCTATTATGCATATTTTTCTTTTGAATATCCTTTCTTAGTTTGACAACCTCTGCTTCCAAGTTTCCAATGATCTTGTCCTTTTCTTCTAGTTGTTCTTTGAGTGCTTCTTCAATTCTTTTATCTTCTTCTATTTGAACCTTCAATTTTGT
>ML794777.1:233547-266799 GCA_009831015.1 Picea engelmannii
ATCAAGGAAAAAACAAGCTACATGAAATTTGGACATTTGAACAAAAATTTACAAGTTAAATGAGTACATCAATAAAAAATAACATACTAACCTTGCAAGTTCAAAATCCGAGCTATGTAGATCGAGAATTGGATTTGTTCAACATGTGGGTGACGGAAAAAATAAACAGCTCAAACAAAAGCCAAGAACAGTGTCGCAACTATAGCAATTGTGTCGCAAAGTCTCTTAAAGTCACGTATATATAGATCAAATAGTCAACTAGTCGTTAACACCGACCAATGAGATAGGCAAACTTTTCGTCGCTATTGCCACGAAAGTTTGTTGTTATTGCAACGAAAATCCCGACTAGGTTAAAATAATATTTTCGTTGATATTGCGACGAACTTTTGTGGCAATATCGATGAAAATCCTGCCCTGTTTAAAAAAAAAAAAAGATGAAACTAGTGGAAGCATGGAAAAATTTTGTGGATTAATCCGCCCATATGTAGTAGTGAAGATGGTATTGATTATAATGAAATTTTTTCTCCAGTTTCTAAAATGAACATTATAATAACCATTATTTCTCTTGTTGCATGTTATAAATGGGAAATACACAAAATGGTTTTCAAGAGTGAGTTTTTGAATGGTGATCTCCATTGTTGGGTGGTTTTTCGACACATGGTTTTTGCCGATGGTTTTCTATTTTCGATAAATGAAGTAGGGTTGTTGACTAATCAAGTTGATTGGGTTAGGGTTTTGGATGTCGTTGGCTCCTATATGTATATTTTATTGTAAACAATGTATCATTGTGAATGCATATAGAATATGTTGGTTTTCCTGGTTTGGGTTTCCATGGAAAAATCTATGTCTAATGTGTGTATTTGTCATTGTATCTTTTTTGTTCTTTTATTGAAAATTTGTTTGCAGTAAAATATTGTACAAGATTAAAATCTACATTTTGTATTAGAGATTTGTTAGCTTCAGGGGGACGCCTTTGTTGTCAAGGGTTTGGCTTGGGACTGTGATAAGCCTTGCTACAGTGGGAGACCTATGGTATTGATTTTTCAGGTGAAAAGAAATGGCAAGCAGTTCGAAAATGGAGATCGAGAAGTTTAATGGGAAATTTTTTTAGCAATGGAAGCTCAAGATGGAAGATTTGTTGGTGTATAGAGATCTGTGGATCGCGGTTGATCCAAGTACTGCACCTATAGGAACTTCGTCAGATGACTGGAAAAAGTTGGATCGGAAGGCGAAGAGCACAATCCAACTGTGTCTCTCAGATTCATTATTACTCAATGTGTCAGAGGAAGCTACAGCCAAAGATTTATGGGATAAGTTGGGGAAGTTGTATCAATCTAAGTCCCTAGTAAACAAAATATTCCTGAGAAAGAAGTTGTATAACCTAAGGATGAGAGATGGAAACTCGGTGGCAGGGCATTTGAACGCCTTCAATATTGTGGTAAGTTAGTTAGTATCTGTTGAGATTAAAATTTCAGATGAAGATAAGTGTATCAGTTTAATGTGCTCTTTACTAGACTCGTGGGATAGTCTGGTTGTGGCCATAGGTAGTAATACAACTTCCTCGAAGTTTGATGAAGTTGTCTCATCCTTGTTGTTGAAGGAGATGAGACTGGAGAACATAGAAGGATAGAGCACAGATGCATTATTTGCAAGAGGATGCTCCTAGGAAAGAAATAGATCTAAGTCCTCGAGTGGGAGATCTAAGTCTAAGGGAAGTCTAAGTCTACCAGAAAGTTTGTAAAGGTATGTTGGAGATGTGGGAAAGAAGGGAACTACAAGTAGTAGTGTAGATACAAAGTTCATAAAAAGAAAGGATCTGAAGAATCTCCTTCTACAGAAGAAAATACCTCCGAGGAAGAAGGATGGGATGTGCACTTGTCTTCTTCAAGCACAAATGCAGATCATGAGGCATGGTTGGTGATGAGAGGTAATGTTATCTTAGGTGATTACTCGACAAACATAATCATAGGTCGAGGAAAGTAAAGTTGAGTCTCATAGATGGAAGGATTAGAAGACTACCCAGTGTTCTGCACATCCCAGGATTGGCCAGAAATTTGATTTTTGTAAGCAAAATGGACAATGCATTGGTAAAAACTATATTTGAAAAGGAAACAAGATTTTCAATAAAAGAACAGAAAAGATATGATGGAAAATACACACATTACACAGATATTTTTCCCCTGGAAACCCAAACCGAGAAAACCAACATACTGATATATTGTTTACAATACAATATACATATAGGATCCAGTGGCATCCAAAACCCTAACTCAATGACCTGGATTAGTCAACAACCCTAATTCCTTAACCAAAAATAGAAAACCATCGACAAAAACCATGTGCCAAAAAACTACCCAACAATGGACACAAAAATCGAGGTGACATAAAAAATGAGGCAAAAATGTGACACTTTTCCCGAGGCATTTTTGCGAAGAATATAACGCATACCCAACAATTTTTTTCTTCTATCTTTCTTATTATGATTATATGTTGTTGTATGTGTTATATTATTTGCATGACTAGACCTAGTGTTTGTGTTACGTTGGGCGCGAGGTGGGGGGCGGGGGGCAGAGCCCCTCTATTCTAGGGGTTCATAGGGGTTTGAGAGCCCCCTACATGGGGGTTCGGGAGCAGCATCTCTGGAAAAAAAAATTTTTTTTTTGCGTCCATTTTTAGTGGTTTTTTGGCACATGGTTTTTGTCGATGCTTTTCTAATTCTGGTTAAGGAATTAGGGTTTTTTACTAATTCGGATCAATGGATTAGGGGTTTTGGATATCATGGGATCCTATATTAATATATTATATTATAAACCATCAAGATATGATGAATAGAATATTATAAGTGCATCTCTAAACAGGTTGTTGGTTTTCCTAGTTTGGGTTTCCAGGGTAAAATCTTTGTGTAATGTGTGTGTGTGTGTGTGTCATTGTATATTTTATGTTTTTATTAAGAATCTATTTGCAGTAATTTATTGTACAATGTTAAAATCTACATTATGGATAGGAGGCTAGACTAGTAATGCTATGTTGTTTTATATTGTTGTATGTTTATTCATATGTCTCAATATTTTAACATGGTATCAGAGCAGGTTACTATGATCTACCTCCTTCATAAAGTTTTTTTACAACAATGTCTTCTTCATATTTACTTGGGCTCTCCTTATTTTGTAGTGTTGTCATCAAATCTAGTAGCCATTAAGGATTCTCTTTAGATATGTGCATTTTGCTACAAGATTGAGATTTTTTTCTCAAAACCCTAACCCTTGTTTATCATATTTCTCACATTTATGTGCATTTTTTTTAAATCTAATCTAACTGGTGTCTCTAGAATGTAGCGTTCAGCCAAGATCATCTATTGGTTCATTAAAATCAACTATTGTTTCCCCATTTTAAAATTAATTTTCCTGGCGTAGCCTAGGTCATTTTAATATTTTGTAAACCTAAAGTTTTTTTTAATAAATTTTTAGGGTTGGTATCTACCGAACCTATTTTTTTACCAAGCAAGTTTTTTACTGAACCTAGTTTTTCTTCAAAGCTAATATCTTTTGATGCAAGACTCTGTTTGTAGTAAAGAAAAATTGTTGGGTGTGTTTTTTCACTGGCTACCTTACCAGCCAACCCACTCTCCTATGAGAGACTGTATGGACTACATGGATTGTATTTTTTGGTTGTTCGATTCTGTGTTTTGGCATTTTGTAGGTGTAAGAGGTCGTTTTGTCTTTTTCAAGGGTCGTTTGACATTTTAAGAGGGCATTATTCAACTTTAGACGATCAATTTATGTGTGTGAGTGGATGATATGTTGTGGGGGGGGGATTTATTAGTTGGACAGTTGAATATTTGCAGTGATTTAACTGATTTCTCTTCAGATCCATCCATTGTTTGGTGAATTTGAATTTTGGAAGGCTGAACCTTGACTATTAGGCAGTTTCTTCCTTCCTTTTGGGCATCTATTTACCCTCCACACAGGTTGTACAGTCGCTTTCTTGCTGAGTGAGGATTTCTTGTTGCAGTGAGGGCATATATGTGGGTTTTCTCTCCTTTAAATAGTAGATCCATGTCTAAACAACAAATACGTGGTTTTTTTGGACGATCTGAGGGTTTCTAGGCATTTTCCTTCTATGTGCATATGGTCGCAGATTGCCTTCCTTACAAACTGTACAACCTAGATTTCACCTGGGTTTTCTCTCTTTGATCAAATCTAGGGTAAGTTAATCACAAGTACACAAAAAATCAATCTATTTCATATTTTCTTATCTTTCTTGTTTTTGTTTGCATTAGGGTTTCATTTTTTTCGTCATAATGAGTTCAGAAGTACTTTTTGTTCATGTGTTAGTGAGTCCTAACTATCTTACATGGAAGAGAAATCTTAGTGATATTCGAAGGAGTTAGAATCTATGGCGGTTACTTAATCACGATCATAAGAAACATGCTAGTGTTAAAGACTTGGTTCTATGGGAAGAACAGTTTGATCAAGAAAAGGCAATCATTGGTCAAATGGTTCTAGATAGTCTTCAGGTACATATTGAGGTTGAAGATAGCCTGGTTGAGGTATGGAAAACTTTAGCTTCTTTATTTGATAAATCTCATGATGTATCTACTTTCTACCTTGAAACTAAAATCCATTAGTTATATCGTAACGATTTTGAAAGGATAAAATCATTTCTTATTGAACTGAAAACCCTAAATGAAAAATTAAATAAATATGGAAAAGATTACAAGAAAACTGATACATCCCTAGTCATTCTTATAGAACAAAAATTTCTTTCTTCTTTCGATATGTTCATCCAAAGTAGGAATAGAGCAATTGAAATGTCTCAAGCATCTATGAAACCTACCTTTGAATATTTTTGTAAAGGTTTGATTAATGGGAAAGAAAGTTTGATTGCTTCATGTCAATTAACTCTTAATAAAGCTCTAATGGCACATAATAAAAAGAATCCTAATAACATTTTTCATAAAAATCCTAAATCGCATACTAAAGGATCTTCCCAACACTCATCTAAGGATGCTTGTGTTGATGTTAGTAAAAAGAAAGTGTTTAATCCTTGTATGTATTGTGGAAAAACCAACCACCCTGAAAATATTTGATTTAAACGAAGATCTGAACTTTCATAAGCCAAAAAGAAATCCTTTATTGAGCACTAGGTTGCTCTTTGTGCCCATTTTGTTCAACTAGGTAAATATTCTTCTTTTGTGGAATATATTATGGATTCTGGTGCTTCTAACCATGTGTTTGGTACTGCTTCATTGTTTTCTTCTTATGACAGTCACAAGTACACATCATAGAAGGTTTCTATTGGTGATGGTAAACAACTTTCAATAGTATGTTCCGGTAATGTTAAAGTTCTTAATGGTACATTGGAAGATGTTTTTCATGTTCAAGGCATGCCCATCAATTTGATTTCTATTTATCATGCATGTTAAAAAGGTTATAAGTTTGAAGCATGGCTTGATACATATGTTCTTAAAGATATCAAACATTACTTCAAAGTAGTTTCTTCCGGTCCTCTTGATCGTGATTCTGATTTATATAAATTTACTAGTTTTCGTTCAACTAAAAAACAACCAGTTTATTCATATGTTGCTCATGTTGATGAACTAAAGTAAATTATGGCATGAAAGATTAGGTCACTTAGGTTATGATAAAATGCAAATGTTATCTAAAATGGTACTTGGATCACCTTCCATTTCTTCCACTAAAGGTGTTTGTCAAGGTCATGTTCTTAGTAAAAATCATATGGAAATGTTTGAGAAAGGTAAAGCTCGGCGTGCTAAAGAACAATTGCAATTAATTCATAGTGATATGTGTGGTCTTCTTGAAACTCCTTCTTTGTCTTATGCTGTATATTTTCTTACTTTTATTGATGATTATAGTAGAAAATATTGGGTTTGTTTTTTGAAACATAAAAGTGAAACCTTTGGTGAATTTCAAGAATTAAATCCATGCTTGAAAATGATCTAATAAAAGTATTAAGGCATTGAGAATTGATAATGGGGGGGAATTCACTTAAAAGGAATTTACTACATATTTATCTAAGCATGGTATTCAACATCAAAAGATTGTTCCTTATACACCTCAACAAAACGGGGTAGCTGAAAGGAAAATAGAACTTTGGTTAAAATGGCTAGATGTGTGCTTTCTTCTAAAAGATTACATAAAAGGTTCTGGGTTGAAGCCATTTGTTGTGCTAACTATATTTTAAATTGATTTGCTACTAAGGAAGTTTTGTAGGTTAGTCCCGAAGAAAACTGGAATGGAAGAAAACCTTATATAAGTAAGTTTAAGATATTTGGAAGTGAATGTTGAGCCCATATTCCCAATGACAAACGGAAAAAGCTAGAGCCTAAGTATCACAAATGTATTTTCATTGATTATAGCAAGGATTCTAAAGCTTGCAGGTTGTTTGATCCATCTACCAAATGTGTTATCATTCGGCGAGATGTTCAATTTAATGAAGTCTCTCCTTATCCTATGTCTCTTGAACCTCATGTTACCTTGAATTGTTTTTCACTCCTGCTACTCCTATCTCGGTTACCCCTACTTATAGCTTTGTGCCTCATCTTGATCCTAGTTCACCTACTTCTTCAAGTGATCCCACCTGAATGTTTTGAAGATAATAGAGTGGTTCATGCCACTACCCCTCTTCCTATTTGGGCCTAGAAAACTTTTGAATCTGCGGAATCTGAGATTGGTATTCCTTCCAATACTCGTCAAACTAGATCTGACTTTGCTCTTATGACTAAAGTTTTGGTTATAGATGATCCTTCTACCTATGCTCAAGCTAAGGAAAAACCTGAATGGGAAAAAGATATGACTATGGAGGATGACTCATTAATGAAGAACAAGACTTGGACTCTTGTTCCCCTTCATCCTGGAAAAAAATTAGTTGGTTCTAAATGGATATGTAAAATAAAATTTATTGCAGAAGGAAATATTCAAAAATATAAAGGTTGGTTAGTAGCAAAAAAAAATTATCAACAAGAAGGTATAGATTATAATGAAACTTTTTCTCCAATTGCTAAAATGAACACTATAATAACCATTATGTATCTTGTTGCATATTATAAATGGGATATACACCAAATGGTTGTCAAGAGTGAGTTTTTTAATGGTGATCTTCATGAAGACAGTTATATGCAACAACCACCTGGTTTTATCATTGTTGAAACTTCAAGTTTGGTATGCAAATTACACAAGTCTTTATATGGTCTTAAGAAGGCACTTGGAGCTTTGTATGAGAAAATTGATAATTATTTATTTAAGAATGGTTTCAAACAATGTATATTTGATCCAAATTTGTATGTAAAGCTCTTTGGTGATTAATTCCTCATTGTTGTATTATATGTGGATGATCTTATCATTATTGGCAGCCAACTTACATCTGTATAGGAATTGAAGAATAATCTTAAGAATAAATTTCAAATGACAGATTTAGGAATCTTGCATTGTTTTCTGGGTCTTCAAATTTGACATATGTCTGATGGTATATTTCTTTTGTGGCTTAAGTATGCTACATATTTACTTGCTCGGTTTTGTATGAGTGATTATAAGCCTTCACCAATGCCCTTTTAGTTCGGTGTAAAATTAAATGTCGATTGTACTACTCCTCTTGTTGATGCTACTCTTTACCCTCAGCTTGTGGGTCGTTTGATATATTTGGCACACAGCAATCCTAATCTCTTTTTTTTCATTAGTATGATCTTGAGGTTTATGCACAAGCCTCATAAAATTCATTGGCAAGCAGCAAAGAGAATTCTCAAATATTTACAAGGGACATTGAATTATGGTGTTTTCTATTCGAGCAGGACTACAGTTTCTCTTCTTAGTTATGTGGATTATGATTGGGAAAGTGACAGTTTAGATAGACAGTCTACTACATGATACATATTTCAGCTTGGTTTAGGTTCTATTTCATGGTCTAGTAAGAAGTTGAGAACTCTTTCTCTTTCTTCTTGTGAAGCAAAGTACAAGGCATCTAAGGAAGTAGCTAAATAGTAGTTTGGGTATGACATGTTCTTACAAATCTTGGATTGGTTTAGAAATCAACAACAACGTTAATATGTGACAATCAAAGTGCAATTCAGCTTGCATATAATCCAATGTATCACTCCAAAACCAAACATGTTGATATTGATACTCACTACATTCAAGTTCTTGTTGTTGATGGTGTTATTTATTTTAAGTATTGTCCCACAAAGAAGCAAGAAGCGGATATCTTCACCAAATCCAGGACAAAGATGAAATTTGTGTGACTTCAAAAGTTGTTGGGAATGCGGGAAGTTGTCATCAAGGGGGATGTTGATGTAATTCCATCTTCATCCATAAGTGTTAGTCTAGAAGGTATTGTATTTCTTCTTCTTGCAAGAAGTGTAGGAAGTTATTGCAATGTCGTCTTCCTCCATAAGTGTTCCTTCTCCTTAGTAATCATTAAATGAGAGTGTTGGAATGTGTTACTTTGGAAGGTAATAATGTCTAGTGTTATGTCAGAAGAATTTGCAATCTTATGTAAAAGAGCTATCCCACATTCATCATGGAGTAAATCACTCTTGTTATCATTTATTATAGAAAGAAGTGAAATTACATTTAACCCACATGTATTATTGGGATGCAATTCCTCCATATCTCTTGGTATATAATACAGGTAAGAAAGACCCATGAGATACACACAAACAAGAAAAAGTATTATCTTTGTAAATGATAAATCTTTTGTGGAGGTGCTCGCAAGTGCAAGATTGGAGATTTCTGAAGAATAAAGAAGACAATACATTCCCATGGATGTTTCCCCTTTTTGGGTTTTTACCACATATATCTAGTGTACTCTCCTTTTTTATCTTGTCTCTTTCTCATTATGATTATATGTTGTTGTATGGATAGGAGGATAGACTAGTAATGTTTTATTGTTTTATATTGTTGTATGTGTATTCATATATCTCAATATTCTAGTAGAGACATCCAATATACTAGAATGGTCTCAAGGATGGATTTTACGAGGACAAGACAACCACCACAATATTTCCATCTATTGCACCATGGGTATAATCCTTTTTCAATCTTAGCTATGAGCCATTACCACTCTCCCTTCAGGATCAAGTTTCTTTTTAAGTGGAAACCCAAATACTTGAGGTTGACCTTGAAGGTCGAGATCAAGAAGGGGTAAATTTGGGAAAAGTATAACTTTCCATGCTCAAACATCGGCTTATTATCAAGGACTAGGAGGACTTTATAACCATTCCCATGGAAGTGCAGGATGGGTTAAGGATATCTTTGAGCTTATCCATCATGCATTTTGAGTTGTCATAGAAATTTAAGATATCATCCACAAAAAGTAAATGTGAAACATACCATTCATTTCTGATTATGATACCTTTGAAAGTGTCATTTATTGTAGTTTTCTTGAGAGCTATGCTTAATCCTTCTACTACTAGGAGGAATAGTAGGGGGAATAGAGGAAACCTCTGGTGAATTCCTTTTTTAGAATTGAAGAACGATGAGGTTAACCCACTTATTAGTACTGCAAAAGTCATGGAGCTAATGCAAGCTATAACCCAGGCTACAAAGTGAAGATTGAATCCCATGTGTATTAAATTGAGTTAGAGGAAGATCCAATTGACGTTGTTGAAGGCCTTGGACAAGTCAACTTTGGATATCATGGCATTCATATTCTTTATTTTCACCATGTATAGTCCTTCTTGGGCGACATCAATTGCCTCATGTGTTTGGTTCCCTTCAAGGAAGCCAAACTGCTCCAGAGACACTTGCTTAGAGAAGGTTTCTTTAATCATTCTAGAGATTATTTTTGAGATGATCTTATATATATATATATATATATATATTCATAGTGAAGTAGGCCAAAAGTTTTCAAAACTTGTGGGGTTGTCCATCTTTAGTATAAGCGCAATAAAAGTAGTGTTGAAGGAAGCTAGAGCATTTCCTATAAGCATATTTTCTTCCATTACCCTATGTAAATATGATTCAATGAATTTGTAATATCTGATAAAGAATTCAACGGGAATCCCATTTGAGCCTGGGCTCTTGTCCTTCTAGAAGCTATGAAGGATTTTGAGTAGTTCATGTTTCCTTACCTCATCCATTTGCTACGAATTAACTTCCTAATCAATGAATATGGGAATGTAATTTGATATTCTAATAATGGTATCAATTGTGGCTATGTTATCCTTTTTAAAGAGATTTTGGAAGTGGGAGACCCTCTTTGAAGCAATGTCCCTAAATTTTCAACCCATGACCCATTTCCTTTGTCTTTTTTCCTAACAGATTTGAAATTTTTCCTACAATTTGCATATAAAGGAAAGAATTCAATGTTTTCATCCATGTCTTACAGCCATATCTCTCTTCTTCTTAAATGTCATTCCTTTTCTTTGTCTATGAATAGCTTTCTTATTTTATTTTCTAGCTAGTAGAGTTCCTCCTTCTATGCATACGAAAGAAATCCAAATCCTTTTAGAGAGAGACAAGAAGTGATGGAATCTTCTACCTCCCTAAGGAGCCTTTCCTATTTTTATCATTTATCTTTATACCATTTAATAGCCAATGGTTTAGTCATTCCTAAGTACACTTGGAATTGAATGGTTGAGTATTCCTAAAGAGAGTTGTTGTATGAGACCCATGCATTCTTGAAAATTTGGATGAAATCCCCATTTTTTAGTCTGTCTAGATTTAATTTGAAAGGACTAGGTAGTGGTGTTCCAATAATAGGTGTCACTTCCAATAGAATCGGGTTGTGGTTAGAGTCCCCTCCTATTGACACTCGTTGCTTGATCTGAGAAATCCATCCATAACATCTTCTGAAACTAGGAATCTATCAATTTGTTTGGCTATCCGAGCCTCTAGTGTCCTTCAATTAGTCCAAGTGGGGATAAGTTTGGTAGACTCAATTTCTAGTAGCCTAAGTTGCTCCAAGATTCTAATAAACAAGTTTGAAAGAGAATTGGGTTGCGCAATTGGCCCCCATATCTTACAGGAGACAAGTGTAAAATTCAAATCTCCTCCCAATGTAATCGTCCCTTGCCAGAACCAAGACTTTGAAAATAGGTGTTCAAAATAATTATGTCGGTCTACATAGGGCCCATAGATATTCAAGCAGATGAACTCATTCCCCTCATTCGTAGAAGTAAGTGAAATAGCTAGTCCCGAGTCAAAATCCCATGAGTTAGAGAAGGAAAAAGAATTTGTCTTTCATCTTATAACCAACCCACCTGAGTGGCCTAAGGCATCCACAAACATGAATTATCATCCTTTAAACATCTTAGAAAGGTCTTGAACTATTATTCCTCCATCTGTCATGATTGTTACACATTATTTTGGTTACCCTGATGATGTGTCTACAAGCTTGTATTCAGCCTCTCAAAAGGATCTTTCCCATGTAAAAAGCAATTATATTTCTGCTCTACAAGGCTTGTTTTTAGAAAGACGTCGCAGGATAGTAGTATTATATAGTGCGGAAATGTTGATTTATGCAGGCTTCTCTAAACCTAGCCTACGAGGTTTTCATAGGCTACTATATAGACAGGGTGTGGCGGCATTCTAAAACTAAGAAAAAGGAAGAAGTTCACGAAAGTTCTAGAAGGAATCTTCTAGAATATGAGGTGGCATCCGTGTGGTTGAGATCTTACCCACCTTTCTAATTTGGTGGGATCATCTTGATCTCTTTAACCATCTCTCTTTCTCCTATATAATGATGGATTTCTCATGGAAAAGGTTAAGCATTAAGTAAGCAAGAGCAAGTAAGGAATGACTAAGGTTGAATAGGATGTGAATTGTGTGAGGTACTCTACATCAAATGATTGAAGGCTTCATCTTCCCTTATCAAGTTATTGTGGATCATCTTCATGCAAGCTTGGAGAAAGTGTGTGTGTCAAGAGCAAGGGCCACCGAAAGGGAACTTAGCGACATCAAGTTTATTTGGTTGTATCTTCCACTTTCTCTTAATATAATACAGTCGCATGTTTCTTTCCCATAAAATCACTCTCATTTTATTACATGATTCCTTGATCACATGTATAAGTCTTTAGTGAATATATTATTATTTCTTTCTGATCCAGGTGGATATCGGTGGCCACCCACCTTTTCCAACTGGCTCAAAACAGTTTTCTAGCAAATTTGGCAATTTACTATTTTTAGCAGTTTTTAACTTCTGGGGCCATTTTGAGGGCCCAAATGAAGGTTTTTCGAGATCGAGGTTCTCAATGATAGACAAAGGCATGATTGAACCCCCAAAATGAATCTCCTCGTCGATACCTTTCCAACAAGCTATCATACGCCTAAAACGGAGATCGTATGCAAAAGTTACGACCCTGGAAGTTGATGTACTAACTTACCCAAACGGGGCCCACATGACTTTTAGCACTTCAACTCCTAGGGTTAGGCTTTTGGATGTCTAGGAATTTTGGCATTCCTGTTTATTATAAAAAGGTCTTTAGAGCCTCATTGTAATCATCTTCTTGCGAATGCGAGTAGCCATCACATCTCTTCTCAGAGATAAGTTGCCACCATTCTAGCGAGTCTTTCACTCTCTATTTTTACAATCTCTGTACATTTCTTTCATTAATAGAAATCGTGTAATACTATATATCTTTGTTTATGGTTGCATCTTAGATACATTTATGTTATATTATTTAATACCTGCGATATCTTTGTGCATTTCTTTATTATATCGCCAATCTCATTTCGTGCCGAAAATAATCCGGATCACTTTCACTTTGGTTGGTTTGTGTTCGATTGTAGGATCAATAACACAAGAGCACCGGAGCAAAGCAGGGAAAACAAAGACATAAGGAAGTGATATTCAAACGTATGTTACTCATCCTTTCTTTGACCATAGATTCAATGATCATAGCTTAGGGAAAGCGCCATGTCTTGTCTTGTTTTGTTCTAGATCTAGGTGGATCTAGGGAGATCAATTTATGTCTGCATTTACCGATATATCTAATAACAAAATTGGCGACTCCAATGGGGATACGATCTGTTTTTTATTTTTGTTGTTCGTTTTCCCTTAGCCTATATTTTTCATTTTGTTTCAGTCTTTGAGTCTATAAGGAATCAATTCAAACTCTCTAGCCCTAAAAGTTTCCTAAATTTCTTTACCCTCTTTCGAATTTTCTTTTGTTTACAGACGTTTCCGCACAGTACTTCATATGTCATCTGCGGAAACTTTAGATTGTCGCACCCTACCCATTGCTAACCTGCGAAAACTGGTGATTTCCGTATTATAACCTACTATTGGCCTGTGGCGGTGTCTGTAAAAAATTTTCAATTGGGTCTTGATTATCTTTTGATGCCCAGTTTTTCCTTGATCCCCTGTGGGCAACTTTTGAGGTCAGTATTTGATTGATTGCTAAATTTAAAACTTGTTTTTTGATTAGTTTTCAAATATTGCAAACCCTTCATTATCATTTTGTAAGTTTTTTGCTTCTTGATTTTTATCAACAAGGATATAATCTATGATCGTAGATCTGGGTGCTTGATTGATTAAAAGTCTTTCGTCTGAGTGAAGTTTTGGATTATTTTACACTTTTTGGATTGCTTGTTGATTTAAAAGCTATTGCTTGTTTGCATTTGATAAACACTTTCTTTTCATCTTTGTTTTTATCTTCATTAAAAGTTTGATTTGGGTTTTTGTTGAGTGTATCTACTTGCTTTGGTTACATTTCCTTTCTTAGGTATACCTCAGATTTGGTTCCGTAAATGAAAACTAAAGTCATTCATTCTTTTTAAGTAATAATTCATAAAAAATATTTGCATTCAAAACTGAAAGAGAACAAATTGAGAAATTTCATTGCTTATGATTTTTTGGAATCATATTTCATTCGAGAAAAGAAATTATATTTTGTAGCTTTCGTGTTTCCCGAAAGATATCTTCTCCCTATTGTAGATAGAATTCATTGAACAAAAGATTGCATCATTCATATCTATTTGCATATTATTGGGTCAAGGTCTCTCACAACATTGGTTTCATCTCCGTCTCCCTCTTGAGTAAACAACAGCCTCTAAAAACATTGCGTAATTTAAAATTTTACTTAGTAACTTTTATTTTCTAGGGATATTTTACACCAACATTAGTTAGGCTAGCGCTTTGGGATAGGTTGTGAGACACACTCTCCAAATCACAAAACACACAATAGCATCTTGTGATAGGGAGTGTTCAAATCCATTTGCAAGATTTTGTCTTGGGAAGCCCTTCTCACACAAGGGTCAAACCTGAGGTCACATTGAGACTGGCAGAGTTACTCACCCTACTATGTTGGTCTTGGTGTAGAGATTGTGCGTATTATGGGGGTCGCTAGAAGGTATACCCACAATGATGAGTGGAAGCCTCTCAAGTTGATTTTGCGCTAGATACCTTGCCTTTGTGCATGGATCAGACTGTCGACTTTTTCCCCACGCATCATTGTTGTTATTGGTAGCCTTAGTTGCCTATATTTTTAGGGTCTTACATGAGGTGACTGTGGAGGGGCAAGTCTCCACGGTACCTAGAATCGATGTTGGCCAGACTCATTCGGGCTCCTTGGAGGGTATACCCACGATTATGTGTGGGAGCTTGCACCAAGATGTAAGTCTGTTACACAGGTCATCAATGTAACTTTTCCACTCGCTTCATCCTAGCCCCTTCTTGTCTTGACTTCGCGACGTTGGATTTCATCACCAACTAGTGACTTCAAAATAAGAAGGCTTATTTGCTTGGTTTGATTCCTAGATTGTATTAGCTAGTGTTGTTTACTTTCGTAGTTGGCCATAGATTTTTTACGTAAAATATTTAGCTCGGCCAACATCGACCCTCCACATCGTTCATGTAGGGTCCAGGGACTTCCTCCTGAAACTATGGAGGATTACCTCCCTCTACCCCCTCAGTCATTGGAGGGATCTCCTCAACAGAGCGAGGTCCAGGATACTGTAACCTCACAAGAGGAAGGTTCTGCCTCTTTAGAAATTTTTTGAATTGTTTCTGATTCTCTAGAGGCTTTCTACATTCCTCCTGGGTACGAAAGACGTATTCTCCAGCTGAATTCATTTGGGGAACTTGTTGTTGACACTTCTGGAACACTGATCAGACCCCATTCAGGCCCTGGAGTCGGAGATCCTCTTTGGACTACCGAGATATTTAGAAGCCCACCTCGCACGGTGCAGGACCTTTACGGCTCAGGGGCAGGTGTTGATGTGCATGTCATATCACAAATACCCATAGTGTCTGCTACGTACACAGTGCTCCAAACCACTTTTCCGGTGCAACCATCCATATCACTGTCGTTCTATACACATAGTCCGTTGGTCCTAGCTCGACTTTTTCTCTCCAAATGGCCCATTCTACTATGGTCCTTCATGTTATGACTATTCCTACCGGGCATCTGGTGGTTAGCCAAGCTCCCATTGGTACACCACTCTAATCTAGACCTATCGCGTCACTTCCTCCTAGGTATCGCGCTTTGAATCCTTCCACTGCTATCCCTACCCAGGTCCCATCCGAAGTTTTTGGACTTTTTGTTCCACCTGGGTACAATGTTTCTACTGGTTTTGTTCCTACACCTTCCCAAGTCCTCTCCAGAGGGTCTTATCCACCTTTTCTCGAGGGATCTGGCCCTAGTGGCTCCAATCCAATTGGAATCACTCATCATCCTCTCACTTTTGGTTACTAGATTCCCGTTGGAGGGCAATCTAACGTTGGGGGGTATCCTCCACTTGGAGGACAACCTCAGGTTGGACTCTATAACCCACTATATGGACAGAACACATCTGGATCACTAGCCCACCTTTGGAATATCCTTGCCCAAGGAAATCCACAATCATCTGGGGGGCAACAACCTCAAGGCAACCCTTTTATACCCCCTCACTCAGGCCATCCATATTCAGGTTCTTTGGGTTCCACTTGGGGTCCACATGTTCAGTCTAGTGTCCCTTTTCAAGGGAACATTTCCAACCAACCCAACCATATGGGCTACATGCCTCCACATCCTCGGTTGAATCTGCCAGGACTCTCCACTTACATACAGACTCTTTACAGTCCTACTGGTATACCGACGAGAGTTCCTCCCCAAAGTCACCAGTACCCTCAAGTGAATAGACAACTTCCTTTTCTCGCCACTCTGGATCTACCCGATTTGTCTAGGGTCTTGAATGATCCTATCTTACATTCTCCCCATTGGCCCATCATACCCTCCAAGTTACCGTCTGACATTCCTAAATTTGATGGTAAACTGGGAGAAGACCCAAACAACCATGTCATGACTTTTCACCTTTGGTGTTCATCCAATTCTTTGATTTCTAAAGTGTTTAAGGGATTTTACCAAGGCATACGCTTGTTTTTCAATGATTGTGTAATTCAATTAGAAATCTCTAAGGACCTTGCTCATAAAATCTACTGGATTTTCATATCCATCGATGTCCTTTTGCATTAGAACACTTGCAATGGTATCCTAGGAGGAAAAAGAGAATATGATGAAATATCGTGAGTAATCAGGGTTGATCAAGACAGGGGCTTGGGAGATAGCATCATTTATATCCTCGGAAGACTTGATGGCCTTATCATCCCATCTGAAAGTAACATCCTTTTTTAGCAAAGCACTCATGGGTTTTATCCTTTCGGCAAAGTTTGGAATGAATCTTCGAATGAAATTGATCTTTCTGAAAAAGGATTGTAAGGAATTTTTTTTAACTGGGGGACGGACATCTCTTATTAATTAGACCCTTTCAGGATCAATGGAGACCCCTCCTTTTGAAGCCACTTGGCACAACATTTTTCCCTTGTCAATCCCAAAAATAGACTTCTTAGGGTTCAGAGAGATGCCATACTTCCTACAACGCTCGAAAACAATCCTGAGGTGTGAGAGGTGGTCTTTTCTATCTTTTGATACAACAGTAGGGTCATCCTAGTAAATCTCTGTGATTTTTTGTATAAGATCTCTAAAGGAAAAATCCATTTCTCTCTGAAAGGTAGCACCGATGTTCATAAGACCATATGGCATCCTTAAGTACATAAAGGTTCCCTAAGGCGTAGTAAATGTTGTTTTGAGTTGGTCTTCTCTTTTGAGCAAGACTTGGTTGTATCCAGAAAAACCATCCAACATGGACATCATCCCTACCATGGTAACCCTTTGCAGTAGATGTTCCATGTTTGGGAGGGGGTAGTTGTCTTTCAAGGATAACTAGTTAAGGTTGTGGAAATCAACACATAGGCGCATCTCACCGACCTTCTTTCAGACAACTACTAAATTTGAAATCCAAGAAGAATATCGGATAGGGTCTATGATACCAGCGTCAACCATTCTCTAGAGTTCTTTCTGAATTTGGCTTGCTAACTTTGGATTAATATGTCTTATCTTTTGTCGGAAAGGTTTGGCTCCTTCTACCAAGGGTATGGTGTGTTGTATAACATCTCCTCTATAGGCTTTCAACTCATCATAGTTCCACGCAAAGGTGTCTTTGAACTCCCTGATAAGTGCTAGTATTTCCACCCTTTCCTTTTCAATGGTGTCTTTTCCTATCTTGACCATCCTTGGGTCTATCTCTATACCAATGTTGAATTCTAGGGCTTCGTCTACCCGTTTGTTGGGCCCTTTTCCTTTGAAAACATCATGTTTTTCAAAGAGACTTTCCAAGGGAACACAACCTTTAGTTAAGGTATTGTTTTGAAGGTTTATAATGTCCAAGTTCATGGAGTCAGCCAGAAATTTAATTGTGACTCAGTGAATTATTTGATGTTTTCCATGAACCTGATGATTTGCTCATCATCTTCAAAGACTCGCCAATGATACAAGTTATCTGGAACAGAAGGCCTAAAGAGGACTTCCATCTTTCATAGGTCATGAAGTGGTCCTTCACAAGGTTGTAGGGTAGAAGCAGAAACAACCAAGGCATCTGCCATGTGGTTATCTTCTCGAGGAATGGCTTCAAGCGACACTATCTTAAAGGATTTTGAAAGGGATTGAGCTAAGTCTCGATACTTCTTCAACTTCTCATTCTTTGTAGCAAATTTAATCATTAATTGTGATACTATGAGGTCCAAGTCTCCTTTTCCTTTAGGTGTGCAACACCTTTGTCAATTGCTAAGCTAAAACCCAGGATCAAAGCCTCATACTTAGCAATGTTGTTGGTGCAATGGTATTCTAACCTATACGAGTGGTAAAAGGCTTCACCGGAAGGGGATGTCAAGACAAGTCCAGCACCTGATCCAGATCTTGAGTGAGATCCATCAAATTCCAAAGTCCAAATTCCCTCGGATTCTTCAATGGTGTCAATATCTAACTTTCCTTCCTGGACAAACCAATTATTGACGTCACTGTCGATACACAAGAGTTCGTCACCCAACTCATCGGGGGTTTCGACTAGGGACCCTATGAAAGGTTCATTGTGGAGGGTGAAGAATCCTCCTTCGGGGTGAGGAATGGTTACTTTAGACCCCTTTTCCTGAAAACTTCTAGCTAAACACTTTATGAGGTTCTTGTGGAGGATGATACCCAAATTGTTCAAGGAGTCTATGACCATCACATCTATAAAGAAAGGAGCACTAGGGCAGGAGTCAAAAGAAACTTCTAGATCCTTGATGATCCCCTTTGCAAAACCACCTTTGGTATTTTTTTGTGAGAGGCTCAAACCCAATCGATGCATGATTTCCTCTGTCATAATGTTGGTTGTAGCATTTGGGTACAAAACAAAACACAGTTATGGAGAAGGGAGCTATTGATTTGGAGAGTGACGTAGAAAGGCATGACCTCACTGCCCTTTGAACTAGCATTTTCTACTTGGTGGATAAAGAGAGGAAACTCTTCACTAGGATCCCAAAAGTTATTATTGCGTGAGAGGTTAACCTGACAGATGTAGTCCTCAAATTCAAGATTCCTCTCAATTTGATAGGCTAAATCTTGTGCTTCTTCTAGGGTTGAGGGTGACCAGTCTCTGAGGGTGAACTACAAAATCCCTTCCAAAGAGCTTAAGTAGGGTTCGAGGATAGCTTCTTCTAAGCTTAGTTTTGGTCGGACCTTTTTGAGGAGAAGATTGAACCTATCACTAAAATCCCTAACGCCCTCACAGGAAGCCTTGCAAATATCAAGGTATTGAGAATACAAGTTTTGTGTTTGTTCATCATTGCACCACCTTATTTTGAAAGCCTTTTTGAGCTCTTCAGGATTATTTATGCTTCCTTTCAGGTAAGAATCGATCCAAATCTTGGCATCCTCTATAAGAGAGCTTGCAAAAAGTCTCATAAATACATCAAGGTGTTCTTGACTGGTTTGATGAAAGTCGAAGCTGTCACAAAACTGGGCCCAATGTGAGTTACCGGGAACCCCTTTTCCTGATAAAAGTGGCAACCAGGAATTGACATCTTTGGGCAAGTCATGTAATCCACCTTGGATGTTGCTTAGATTAAAACAACCAAAGGCTTCTAGGTGAGACCACTTGTGTGGATCCAGTGGAGGAGTAGGGTTTGTCAGGGTGACAGTTGCCACAGTAGAGGGGTTTGAGTACTGTCGCCTATTGCGGGTTGTCATTGGTGGAGTCGCCAGATAATTTACTTGAAACTGTCAAAGAAGAAAGGGAAAACACCCTAGTGGAGTTTCCAGGTAAGCTTGTAAGATAAGACTTCTAGAGGCAAGGCTTACCGAAAAGTGTCGTCTGAGGAAGGTTTGACACAGTGTCCCCGGCAATGGCGCCAAAATGTTATCGCACAGTTTGTAGCAAGGATAAAAGGCTATAAATTGGAGAGTCAAACTGGCGTAACAGGAACCAATCCCACCCAATGTCACCACAATGGGGTGTTTCTTTCTATTTAGGGTGGTAAGGCCCAGGGGAGACGTCCCCGGTGACCTGGGGTTTTGAGAAGGAAAAGGATTACAAGATAAAGTAGTTATTTCCCCCCTCAGAAGTCACCACTGGGCAGATAGTATAGTCAAAAGGCCAAATAATAAAGTAAAACCTCCCAAAGAGATATACATGCCTAAGACAAAGCAACAACAAACTGATATGTGCAAGCTAGCTCAATGGGTTAGTACTTCATATAAATCAGTGACTATTTGATAAACATATAAGCAATTTGATAATAAATATTGACGAAGTCAATGTTTATAAAATAACAATGAAAATAATATCACTTCTTCAATAAATGATGGAATAATGTGGCATTCAATGCAATAAATCAACACTTCATTCAATTAATGCATTTAATCACCATTCAAATGATTATAAAGAAAAACGTTTAGTTGCACAAAGGTGTTAATATCAAGAGATGATGGTAGCACTTAGTCAATAAGGTTAGTTTATAAGCTAGGGTTAGTGAATTTAGGGTTTGATTCAAGATTTTGAAAAGTGTTTATGATCAAGTTCACTTCAACGCATGAGGTCTTTAGATCAATGCCTTAGGGTTAATGGATTCAAATAGTAAGGACGCAAGAGCTAAAGGAGGCAAAGGTATAAATGGCTAAGGAATGGAGGGAGGATCTTTGAGGTGTTGCTAAGGCAAGGCCTCAAAGTCAAAACCCTAGGGGAGAGAGGCTCACCTTGGTGTAGGAGAACTAGGTCTTGGTGCTCTCTCCTCCTTCCTTAAATCGGTGGAAATCACGGCTAGCTAGTGATGAAGCATAAAACCAAGACTAGAGGGTTTGATGAAGCAAAGTGTTGCTACAGCAAGTCTCTACCAGCAAACCCTAGAAAAATCGACCCAAAGTGTAGAAAACTTAGGCTTAAGGCGTCTCCTTCTTCTCAGCTTATAGATAGTACGGCTAGAAATAAATGAAGAGAGAAATAGAGTGTAGCAACTGCTAGGCTCTCTCCCTCTTCAATCAATGACTGAAAACTTTCTCTCAATGGGGACATGAGACAAGGACCTACTTGTGTGCTTGTCACCTAGGGTTTTATGCAGCAAAATTATAAACATATGTAAGAAATGAAACTACAACCATTCATTCAAGAACTTTCGCAGAAAAAATACTTACATATCACCAAGAAAAAGCATTGAAAACCCTAGTTGTAACACCTGCCATTAAGAGAAAAGACAAACTATGCCAAACACATCCTCCTTCAACAAGTGTGCATCACTAAATCAGCCAATAACCCAAGAGAGGGTGCAAATTTCAGACCTCCTTATGGAGTGAATAAGTTGTTATGATGAAAAAATGAAGGTGAAAATCCTTCATTTATACAGTATCATGACCTAAATTTACATTTTAGGTCATGTAAAAGGTCGACAAGGCCAAAATACTAAAATCATATTATTTTTACATTAAAATGTTAATTTAAAACCCTAATCAAGCTGAAAAGAGACATCAAGCCCCTCCAAAGGAGACGTTAGCCCCTTTTAGGGCAAATGGATCATCCTGGAGCAAAACGTTATCCCTCCTTGGGCTCCTCCATCATGCCACACATGACAATACTGCCAAGTTTGCCTCCCAGGATGTCCAATAGGATGGATGATGTCATGGTCATCAAGGGTGACATCCCATGCCTTCCAAGATCAACGTTCCACTAAAAGAGGGTCAATCCCCCTAGGTCAAGCTCTGTCAAAGTGCCTCTGGTGGAACGTCCTCTTCTTCTCCGGTTCAAAGCCCCTGATCCATATATGTCTTGTATCTTCCCCCTTATGGGGTCTCAGCATCCACCTGATGGGATCTTCAGCCCCATGGAGGTCCGAACTGATCATCTCCCCATGTGTACCGGTCCAAAATGGTACTTGTCCGTCGGGCATGGTCCTGCACATCAATAGCTACGCCCTCCATGGGATCATTAGTCATAGGGATCATAGCAATGTCAATCACATTTCATCATCAATATTATTAAACATGTGCATAAAATCCCTAATACATCAGTTAACAACTCAAAGACATTACACAAGCCTACAATACAAGTTTAGAGAAAAAGACAAGGCGCCCTATTGGGCTAGTGTGTACTGGAAAAGGAAAGTTCTCGGAAGAGACCTCATCCAAGCCATGTAAGTGGGTGATGTCGTCAAGGGATGTCCAAGCAGGTGGGTGCAATGAGGGTAGAGGATGCAGAAAACTTTACCTGTGGGTGCCTTGTAGAAGGCAAGTTGTACATGTCCTGGATGCATTCTTTCCAAGCCCATTCTTGCCTTTTATTCTTTTTGTTATTTTATCTTTTATTGCCCTTTTCATTTTTTTTGTTCAAGATATAATCAGGGGACACTACCCTGGCGTGGTGACCAGTGGTGATAGTGTTACCCACAAGTACTTTCACAGAAATGAGAAGGGTTGGCTCGTGATGAGACCCCCTTTCCCTTGGCCATGCAACAAAGAGTCACTGCCCTGGCGTGGTAACCAACTGGTGGAAATGTCATAGTGCTAGGTACCCATGGACCTAATAGGTTGGCTCGTGATGAGACCCCCTACCCTCTAGTTAGGTCTTGTTTTATTATTTTTCCGGGTCCCTCTTATTTCTTGCTGAGAAGCCTTTTATTGCTTTCTTGGGGATCCCTGGGTGAAGCATTTTGAGGTTTCATTTTTAGGCTTTTATCTTTTACCAACTTGCTTTTACCTTCTAGGCCTTTAGCCCCTTCTTCCCACGAGATAAGGTGCAGTCCTGAAAATAGGTCAACCTAGTGCCTAGACAAGTGGAAAGGGATAAGTGAGCAGGAAACAAGATGAGAAAGTGATGTTGTGAAGGGAGCAGATGATGGATTTTCAAAAATCCCTCCAGTGGCAAACCAAAACCTACAGACGCAGGCTTACAAGGGCACTCTGCCAATCCCCCCAAACATGGTCAAGTAGGAAAGTGTAAGATCCAAGCAATCGTTAGAAATAAAAGGAATCAGATGTATATATTCAAGGTTTTTGATGATCAAAGTGACACATACCATGATACCTGGACTAATTACCTCATGGAGCAAGAACCATCTCTGACATAGGACCAAGCCTAAGGTGGTGGATGTTGTTGTTGCTAAAAAGATAAAGATGTTGGAAGAAAGAAAAGGTGGGCCCTCTAGGGCCATGCTAAAGTCAATCCTGCTCTCAGTGCTCCATGTCTAAAACCTGTGGGCCTTGAGACATGATCTCCTAGTTATCCCTAAAATGGGGGATAACAATCACTACATGATAGATTGTCCAAGATGCATTGAGGTCACTAACTTCCTTCAAGGGACCGGGAAACCTCTTACACCTGTCATTTTGTCACAACCTTTCCCTTCTCAACAACAAGCTCAATCGGTCATCCATGACCAACCCTCTCCTTCCACCACTTCATATGTCCTTATGTGTACTGGTAATTCTACCAAGAACGATGTTGCCATCACCAATCGAGCCAAATATTATTCTCCTTCAAAGGAAAAAGTTGACGATTTACCACCTTCATTCGTTCAACCGTCTCTTTCAACTTCACCTCCCAACGGTCCTCTTCATCTCAAACGACTGGGTTGCAATACAGTTCTTCTCCCTCCTCCAAAGGGCATTATTCGAAAGTATGCCTTCAATCCTCATGCACGTGCTTCTCAAAACTATAGTATTGTAGAAGATCTTGTGCAAGCACCCTCTACGATGTCAGCTCTCGAAGTCCTTCAAAGTCGTCCCGCTCAACAGAAGGCATTGTTAAAGACCATCGGTGGAATTGATCCCACAGATAGTAATTTAATAATATTTGACTTGGAAGATCACATTCCAAGGCTACCTCCTCAGTTAGTGTTTCAGATTCAAGTTGTTGTCGAGAACAAGAACATATATAGAACCATTATTGGCGAGGGCACCTCGACATGCATCATTTTTGTTGCTTGCTAGAAATCCATTGGCTCTCCCCCCCTCACCGAATCACACAATACACTTAAGTATTTCAATGGTTCTGGTTTTAAACCCTACAGTGTTCTTCCCTCATTGTCTATTACGTTGGAAGGAAAATCAGTCAACATAGAGGTCGAGGTCTTTGATGTGCCTCTTAACTATAACCTCTTACTTGGTCATAGTTGGATTGATTCCATGCGTGTCGTCGTGTAAACCCTTTTCCATGTACTACATTTCCCACATCAAGGAAAACTCGTTACGGTTGACCAACTAGCCTTTTTCAACTCTGATTCCTATACTAGAAATGTGCCATTTATCTCGAAGACACCTCTTGGGTACGAGAATGTTGGTGTGGGTCTTCTGAAAGATTCCACTCTAATGGGTACCTTCCCAATACCACCACCCAATGTTCCACCTCCTTTTGTCATCTCGATCAACATGATTTCCACCTCCGTCCGCGACACCCCCGAATCTAATGACCTGTTGATAGTACCTGATCCTGGTGATTATCTTCGCTATTGTAAGGTCTCTTCCAACAGAGCCTTATAAAACATAAGTTAAAATAGAGAAATGTTATCCTAAATTTTAACCATTCATTATTCAACATAATTAAAATTTATGAGCAGCATCATAATAAACCACATATTCAGCATCATAACAAATGACATATTCATCATATTCAGCAGCATGATAATAAACCACATAACACATTATAATAATGAAAATACATACCTCTAACTGATGCTACTACTGTTCTCCAACTCTGTCTGATGCTCTGCCCAAAACCGACTAACCTCCCAGCCAGCTAGGAACAGAGACTCTCCGGCTCCCTAGCTCCAGGATTCTTTAAGGATTCCTGACCCCCGAGCCCAAAACTCCCAGCAACAGGTGCCCCTTGTCTCAGTCCCCCAAAATCCAACAAGTTCCTCGAGCAAAAACTAGTACCATCCTCCAGCAAGCTACTCCAGCCCCCAAACCAGCAATACAGTCATCTCCTCTCAAAATGATGCTCTCCCCCCAAAAATACAAAAGTCCCCTCTCGAGTGTTTTTCCCTTCTCTTATCCTCCTTTCCCCCTCTCTCATTCACCACCTTCTCCCTTTCATTAAGACTCACCCACCTTATCCCTCCATTCAATGCCAACCACCTTATCCCCTTTCTCTTTAATGGTTCCATCATTCAATACATTAAGTCTCCATTTAATAAATTAAAATTTATTAAACTCAAATTCATTAACCAAATATTTAATCATGAAATTAATTAATTCATTCATTAACTAATATACATTAAACAATTATTTAAATCGTGACAATTGATTAATTACTTAGGGTTGTTACATACACCCACCCTTCAGGAAACTTTGTCCCAAAGTTAAAGTATTTTATGATACAAGGGAAAAGACACATGGTTCACACATTCATATCAAATAACTGACATTATTAGTAAGTAAGCCAAGAAAACTCATACATACTAGTGTACATGTACAAGAAGTCCATGTGTAGCTAGTACATACAAGTCTCGTGCATGTACTAATAACAATAACTATCACCCTTATAGTAATTTATGTATGCATCCAATCCAATCAACAAGACTATTCATTTTATAAAAGATAATAAACCGATGAAATGTTTGTGAATTCCCTTAATTACAATAATCTAGCTCAACAATTTTATTTAGACAATTGTACTTTAGCTAAGTAATTATGAATATACATATATACACATTTTCGTTTCAGAAGGAAAAACAATAAATTCAACCATAAGGCAAATCTCCATACACTCTCAACTATTTCTACTCATCCTTCCTCCCTAACTTACTTCCATATTACATTCCTATCCTTCCTCTGTTGGACTATCTTGGAGCATCAACTATATTGACCTAACTCCAAATAGAACCCGTAAGCGGAAGTGTCACTATCTTGACCAAGCTTCCCCAGCAGGCAACTGGCATTCATCATCACACGTCTAGGGGAGCATGAGCTAACACCGTCCTCCCATGCAGTGATCAAATTTGAAGGGTATGTTCTAATTTCAGTGAGAAGGGTATATAATCATGCAGCCCTTCCACCATGAAAAGTTTACAGAAAATTTAGATTTCAATTGAAAACAATAAATTAAGCTAGCACTTCATAAAAAAATGTGTTAAATAAAATATTGGGTTTCCAATCAAATTAGGAAAATATTACAATTATAACAGCATCAAATAGATATTTAGTCAAATTTGAAAATGAAAAATTCATAAAGCAACAAAATTTGTAAATTGTATTAATTCTAAAAATGAAATAGTACATTTTGTCCCCAAAACAAAGGTATATTTAGTGTTTTGACCGATCATATTCCATCTATCCCAAACTCCCATCCTTAAACGGGAGCATAACCCCCAACTCTTGTCCTTATACCAGCATAACCCCAAAAAGGCTATTATGTAATACATCCATTACAAAAACTTTGGAAATTAACTACCACCCTAAACAGACTATCCAAAAAAGCTATTATGTAATACATCCATCAAAAAAACTTTGGAAATTAACTGCCACCCAAAAAACCCCAAAAAGACTATTATCCAAAAAAGCTATTATGTAATACATCCATAAAAAAAAACTTTGGAAATTCACTACCACCCCAAAAAGTCTAAAGTCTATTGTGTGATACATTTGTCCAAAAAACTTTTGGAAATTAACTATAAACCCCAAAAAAATCTATTACTTAATACATTTGTCCAAAAACAAATTGTAATACATTCTATGACAAACTTTAAAATGTTATATAAATTTGTAATACATTCTATGAGCAACTTTAAAATGTTATATAGTTAGTAATACATTCTATGACAAACTTTAATATGTTATATAATTAATATCTCGGCACGGAAATTTGTTATAAATTCTAGTGGATTTTTTAATAAAACTATGTCAATGCTCTTTTAAAGCAATTTAGGATGACACAGTGCAAAGGCAAGTGACATTAGGTTGACAAATTGTCAGGCAAGTGACATATGCATGGATTTTGGAAGGAAGCTTTATAAAAATGGGTGAATTTTGTTTTGTATAAATAATTGAAAAAAAAAAATAATACACATAATTGTTATTTAATTTAATAACATTATAAGTATTTAGCTTTAAACATCCAAAGTGTAAAAAAAAATATTAAAAAATGTATATTAATCCATCTAGACAGTGGATCTTTTAAGAAACTATAAGTTACCACTGTTTTTTCCTCATCCCTTTTAGATTGAGGGTTAACATTGGAGCTATGCTAATTACTTCTTAATTTTTTGATCTGCATCATTGACTATTACAGTAAGTTTGATTGATTTTTTTGGAAAATTTATTTAAATACATAAACAAAATTAAATCATGGATAAATTATGGATAGGAATTTACAGAGCCCAACTAAATGATCACATTGAGCTTGACTATTACAGTAAGTTTGATTTTTTTGGAAAATTTATTTATATGCATAAACAAAATTAAATTATGGATAGGAATTTACAGAGCCCAACTGAGTGATCACATTGGGCTTTGTTAGCTTGTCTATCTTTCTAAATAAAAAAGCCTACATTTTCTTCATAAAAAAGACATCTTATATAAAATTGAAGAATCAAAATTGGGTTGCCATACTACCATACAACATGGCTGGAGAACGTCAACAAAGCAATGGAGGAGAATGGCTTGTATGGGATATTTCCGCCTTGAAGAGCCTTGTCAATTTATTTATTGAGAAATAACCATTGAATTTGACTTTCTTATTTTGAAAATTTTAAAAAGTAACAGAAATTGAAAGCAACTATTCAAATTCTAAATCAATGGCATGCTAAGTGGTTTCCAGCAAGGTGTTTGCACATGTTCACATAATATTTTTGAAGGCAACAATTTGGTTTTTTGATGTATTTCTTCTAATCTCCTTGGCTACCTGGTCCTCATCCATTAATAGCACAAACTTTGATAGAATCTAAAACTCCTCATCCATTAATAAGACAAACTTTGGTAGAGTATTGAATGTCGAGCGAGAAAAGATTTATGGAAGGCTAGGTTAGATTCCATATGAAAGGTGGTTGAGTGAACGAAGTGTATTCAAGTAATACATTTCAATTTTCTCCTATATGACTTTATGAGAGAAAAAAATACATGTATTTTTTGAAAATAAACTTTCCATCTATTCTCAACCTTCAAACTAGATTGTAGCCTCTGGAACTTAAAAATCTGGTTCGCAGCTCTCCAACTACAATGCGTGGTTCCTAGCTTTTTAGGCGAGGTATCAAAACAAAATGGATTCTAATAACATGTTGGCAAGGTTCCTAAGGCAAAGTGCAGGTTCCACGGCCCTAAAACCCCCACGAGCCTTTGTCTGATGTCCTCCATCCTTCCACCTGAATCAAGGTCATTCACGACAAAACTGGGAGGAAGCAGGAGCTTAATTCTTAAATGTCGCGAACGGCTCCTGTTTATGTTGACCAAAATATTCACTCGACAGGGTTCCCTGGGTGAGGGTAAAAATGGTGGGCGGAACTTGGTCACGATGATGAATCCATTCTTCACACACATTCAAAAGGTTATCGGGTGGGCTTGAATGTTCTAAAATAAAAAATTGTGACAACTGGTTGGTACTTGGGCCTATAGTTCAGTGGTAGTCTAGTGGAGCATTTGACTACAGACCAAGACTCAAGAGGTCACTAGTTCGAACCCAGTTGGGTCCTCTATTTAAAATTGGTTTCATAATGAAGATTTTATTTCGAATCATTTGCAACAGATAGCTTTTCATGCAATTTTATTGATATTGATAATAAACTAAGAAATTGGCAAACACAATTCAAAGTCATACTATTCATCAGGATAGCTTACAGACTGATACTATTTTATGATATTGATAGTAAAGTAAGAAATCAACAGACATAATTCAGAGTACCATACCAGCCATTTATTCAATTCGTTAAAAAAATTCTCGTTCTTCCCATGACCAGTAACACCAAATCATGTTATTACAACCTCACATAACTAATTTTAAAACCAAGAGCACAGTAGACATCAACCAACAATGGGCACTAGTCGTCTGATGAATAGTATCCTACAGATTCTACTGATACAATGATCAAATCAAACCTGGATACTGAAGCTTGATGTTGCGAGCGGCCCTGGCTTTCTGGTTTGGATTTCTCCACTTCAAAACTTTACCACCCCTCGCTCTTGGCTTTCTCCACTCCAGGTCTTCACTAGAATTGCCACCACTTTTTCTATCGGGGTAATGCTTCGTTTTGAAAATGCAGGCTTTTTCTTTTTAACGTAGCATATTAGCCAACATCCAAATCAACCGGTCTGAAATATTTGAATCCTACTAAACCTTTAAATTAAATACTAGAAAGATTTTAATGCAATAGGTCGGCAATGGGCATTAACAGACTGTAAATGTCCACAATGCACATTGAAAAACTGATACAAGTGGATTGTCGTACTGTGTGCGCTGCACAACGAGAGGGTGACTGGAATTGGAGTGACAAGCCACGAGGTGCAGCGTGAGTCGAATCAGATATTGGAAGTGGAGTGACAGGACAACAACACCAGTGGACTTTTATTACACCTGCAAGCTGCATAGTGCACACGTACTAGAACGATTCATGAAGTTACATGTTACACGTATAATATGATTCATGAATTATGAACCCTAAATTTGTATGATGGGCATTTAAATACGCTACCCTTCATACGCAATTTTATATTTTATTTTGCATTTTTTAAATAACTTGCAAAAACACAAATTTAAATTTTTTTTTACGTGTAATTATTCAATTACACTTCTGGGACGTGTTGAAAGCCCACTGATGGGCTATGACGTGTTCAATTTTGATCCATGCTCCCATGAATCCAGGTTTCAGAGGATACAAGGTGGGAAATGCCTCCACCCCTCCTAATAGGACTAGGGTCCACACCCCACAATGGAATATGCAGTGGCACCATGTTGCTGGGAGTTTTGTCATCGTTTAATCATTTTTGGGCAGTCTCACCACCTGAAATCCTGCACTGGTCCACATATCATAGCAATGCATCCAAACCAGTGTAATTTCACATACAAAGATTCATACCATATTGTTTCTCGGTCAGTGGTCATGATATCCACTTCCATTATCATTATCCCTTGGCTATTTCATAGCCTAATGACCTGCAGATTAGTCTGTAACACAAACTCATACATATCTATGCATTATCATCATGTAATTGCATACAACCATAATTTCAATTCGGTATCCACGTACCAACAACTTTAACATCAAAGTTTTTAAGTTAGAAATAGATCTCGTAATATCCCCATAATTCAATTAACGTTACCCATTCATAGAATTGTCATTTGCATAATAGACTGCATCATATCCAACATCATTCAAATAGCATTTAAACCTTCATAGGATTCTCATGCACACAATGTATCGCATCATATCCATCATCATCAATAACATCTAAACATTCATAGAATTTACATTCACATAGTGGATCGCATCATATCCATCATCATCAATAACATCTAAATATTCATAGAATTTACATTCACATAGTGGATCGCATCATATCCATCATCATTCAATGACATTTAAACATTCATACAGGTTTCTACGTCTTAAAAGTTCAAGTGTGTCATTAATAGTTTCACTGTGAATAATAAAATAAAATAAAAAGTGATTAGGCCTCAGGTAATCCTAGTTGTCTAAGTCAAAAGGTGGTGTTACATACACCCAACCTTCGGGAACATATTCTCGAGGTGGTCAAAAAGGGAGAGATAATCTCGTCGTAACGTCTCGGCATCTTCCCAAGTAGCAGATCATGGATTATACTTGTCCCACTGGACCTTAACTTGGTCTACGAGACGGTTCCTGAGCTGTCAGACTCTACGGTCCAATATGCGTAATGGTTCTACCGTGAGGGTTCCCACATCCGATACCTGCAATTCCTTCCAATTTAGTTTATGTGATTCATCAGCAACATAATGACATAGAATAGATACATGAAAAACATTATGAGTTTTATGCAAGTGGGGTGGTAGTACGAGATGATAGGCAACGGATCCAATTTTCTCTTGGATTTTGAACGGTCCTATAAATCGAGGTGACAACTTTGTCCCCTTCCCGAACCGAATGGTACTCTTATTAGGCCTTATATGAATGAAAACCTGATCTCCCACTTTATAACTTCGATCAGTCTCGTGTGCATCCGCATAACTTTTTTGTCTATCATGTGCTTCCTTTAGTCTCTGCCTAATCTGAATCACCTGCTCCTCCATCTCTTGAATCAATTATGGCCCCACTGTTACTCGATCTTCTAACCTCTCCCAACTCAACGGTGTTCTGCATGGCCTTCCATACAAAGCTTCGTAGCATGGCATTCTGACGGAGCTATGAAAATTGTTATTGTAGGCGACTCTACCAAAGGTAGGTACTTCTCCCAATGGGTTTGATTATCCATAATGTACATCCTAAGCATGTCTTCCATAACCTGATTTACTCTCTCGGTTTTCCCATCTGTTTCAGGATGACAAGATGTACTTAAGTTCAACTGAGTCCCCAACGCTGACTAAAAACTTGTCCAAAACCTAGAAGTGAATCTGGAGTCCCTATCTGAAATGATCTTCTTAGGTATCCTGTGCAAACGGATGACCTCACTTACAAACATGCGTCCCACATCAGTGACTTCGTATGTGTCTCTAACCGGAATAAAATGAGCACTCTTGGTCAACTTATCAACTATCACAAGAATGGTATTGTGTCTATGAGATGTGAGCGGCAAACCCACAACAAAATCCATGGAAATGACTTCCCACTTGGACATAGGAACATCATGTGGTTCTAGGAGACTTGTCGGGTGATGGTGGTCGGCTTTCACTTGTTGACACTCTAGGCACTTGGCGACGAAATGGACTACATCGCACTTCATGCCTACCCAGAAGAAGAGCTTCCTCATGTCTGTGTAAATTTTCTTCACACTCGGATGTGCATAATAAAGTGCTCTATGGGTTTCCTTCGGTATGATGCTTCGAATATCCCCACCTTCGTGGATGTACATCAATCCTCGATATCTTAATAGTTTGTCTGCTTCTAGACTATATCCTTCATACTTTGGATAGTGCCTCCAAAGTTTCAGAGCTAGCATTACAACTGCCAACTCTAAATCATGAGTAGCGTAAAGTTCCTCGTGTTTCTTCAACTTCCTTGACGCATAAGCAATCACTCCTCCATCCTGCATTAGCACGACCCCCAACCCTTGCTTCGAGGCATCCATGCAGACTGTGAATTCCTTTTCCATATCCTTCACTCGTAGAATTGGTGCACTAGTTAGTAAACTTTTAAGCTCGATGAATGCACTATCACATTCTTCTGTCCATTCATACCTGACACCCTTGCGCTGCAAAGTGGTGATGGGTTTCGCTATTTTAGAGAACCCTTCCACAAATCTATGATAATAACCTGCTAGCCCCATGAAGCTTCTTACCTGAGCATTTTTCGGCACTGGCCACTCCATAATGGCCTTTACCTTTTCTGGGTCCACAGAGATTCCTTCACCGGAAATGATATGTCCTAAATAGTGAATTTCTTTCCGGAAGAAGGAACACTTCAACAACTTCCCATACAATTGGTTCTCTCTAAGGCAAGACAACACCACTCGCAAGTGTGGCATTGGGTACCTATTTTTCACTGTAGCACGGTTCAAGTCCCTGTAATCTATACACAGTCGTAAGGAACCATCCTTCTTCATCACAAAAATTACTGGTGCACCCCAAGGTGAGACACTAGGCCTTATTAGCCCTAAGTCGAGTAGCTCTTTCAACTGCATCTGCAACTCACAAAGTTATGGCGCTGACATCCGATACGGAGTCTTGGAAATTGGTTATGCACATGGATTTAGCTCAATAGAAAAATCAAGCCAAAAAATGCATACCAATAAGGAAATATATTATAACCTACTAATTACCTTAATGAATGTATGCCAGTCACGTGTTTTAACCCCACCAAAATCACCTTTTTTAGTTAAGATATTTTGTATGTTCGACGAAAACCCCGTCGGAAACCTAATTTTTCAAATGACCTCTTTTACAATGTTGCTCGGTTGCTCTGTCAATAACCAAGGAAGACTAGTATTTTGTTCATGACCATCTCCATTAGAATTAATAATAACACTTTGCAATGCGTGATTAGCTTCCCGGATGTCACAACAAATCTTTCCAATTCTCTCTTTGTGATCCAGGTGGATATTGGGGGCCACCCAAAATTTCCAAATGGCTCAAAACAATTTTCTGGCCATCTTGGCAATTTACTATTTTTATCAGGTTTTCACTTCCGGGGCCATTTTGAGGACCTAAATGAAGTTTTTTCGAGATTGAGGTTCCCAATGATAGTTGAAGGCATAATTGAGCCCCCAAAATGAATCTCCTCGACGATACCTTTCCAACGAGCTATCACACGCCTAAAATGGAGATCGTATGCAAAAGTTACGACCCTGGGAAGTTGATGCACCAACTTACCCAAACGGGGCCCACATGACTTTTGGCG
>ML794777.1:272942-290426 GCA_009831015.1 Picea engelmannii
TATACTCATCAAACACTTCCTTTGCTAAACTCCTTGAACGACAAGATTTTATCCTAGGACCACAAACTGGGCATGCAAATTTACCCTTTGTTTGAATACCTACAAGATATATGAATATATGTAGCATCAAATTAGAGTTACAATTTAAAATAATGCAAGATTTTTTCAATAAATATATATAATATTAAATCACAAAATAAAGTAACAATATACCACAAAAATGTGTTAACCCGAGAGCATCATGAATTGTCCATGATAGTATTCCATGGAATTGAAATCGTTTTTTCCCTGTTGGTCTAGAGATGTCATACATAGTGATGTCAGCCCATAACTTCAACAACTCATCGATGAGAGGCTCAATATATACGTTCATATCTTTAACGTGGTACCTACCTAATTGGTTCAACATGTTGCATGATTAATTATACTTATCTAGATGTCGTGATATATAAAAGAAATAATTACCATGCATGAAACAAAGAAATGAAATATTTTGTCATACTTTAAAGAAAATAAAAGATAATTATATACCCGGAACAATCATTGCCAACATTGTGTGCTCTCTCTTGATCGACATCCAAGGAGGAAGGTTATTGTATATAACAAAAACAGGCGACACTGAGTACGTAGAACGAAGCTCTCCAAATGGATTGACACCATCAGCTGCCAACAAAAGTCTAACATTACGAGGTTCTTCTTTAAAAATTGGCCACTTTTCTTCAATGTAGTTCAATGCAGAACCATCTGCAAGCATTCGAAGAACATTGTCTCGACTTTTGTTCTTTGCATGGAAATCCATAAACTGTGTTATACTTTGGCGCATGAACAACCATTGGAAACATGGAATTATCATAATATAATGAATAACTTTGCGAGGAACCTTCTTTGACGCTTTATCGGTTCGATATCTACTTATTTGACATTGTGGGCATTCATTTTCTAATGCATATTGTCCATAATATGTGATATTATCATTAGGACATGCATCAGTAGCCTGATAGCCAATTCCAATTTCTTTCATAATCATGGATATTTCTCGATGTGTGTGACAAAATATCTAGGGCAGTCACGCTGGTAATGGGGTCCTCCACACCCCCAACACGTAACAGAAGATGGAACCTGCACACTGCTCTGTGACAGTCTCTGAAATGAGATCCTTCCCCTGGAACCCCTGTCTCTACTAGCTGCTCCCTGAGGTGGTCGTGGACCTACCTATGTCATTGGTGATGAACGGGTTGCTGCACTCGCTGCCATTGAAATACCTGTGGAGATTTTCCTTGGTGCGACTCTATTACCATATGGAGGTGGCCTAGAGCTCCCTCCCCTGGAGAATGTCCTAGGGGCCTTCCCCATGAATCCAGTATGATGCGAAAAGGTCGACCTCATACCTCCATTTAAGTTCATGTGTTCCTCAGCATAATGTTCATTTTCTATTGCTTCTGCTACCAAAGACGGTTTCCACATCCGTACCATGGCTCTTATCTTAGGGTTTAACCCATAGACAAAGCATTCTTATCATTAGGGTTTAGCCCATAGACAAAGAGTTCTTACCATGGCTCTTATCATTATCCATGTACGAAAAATATTTTACCAATTCCATGAACCTGATCTCGTACTCTTCCATGGTCCTGTTTCCCTGTACTAGAGCATGAAATGCCCCCACCTGTTGTTCCTCGTAGTAAGCTGGTAGATATTTTCTTCGGAACCTTTCCTCAAAAAGTTCCCAAGAGACGTTGTCTGGGGTAAGGTGCAATTGCCTCTCCAGGTTGCCCCGCCAATTCAAGGCATTGTCTCTCAACTGAAAAATTGCTATCTTCTCCTTTGATGTGGACGCATAGTCTCTTAAGGCGAAACACCTTCTCATGCCTTCCAACCATGCCTCAGCACATTCACTAGCATGACCCCCGGCAAAATCTGGAAGTTTGATCTTTTACAGTTCTCTAGTGATGTCTTTGGGTGGAGGCCCACCTCTTGAATCTCTCGATGCTTCAGGATTACCCATTCTAGATGGTGGGGGCTCCACTTCAATCCTAGCTGGCTGGTGCCCCTTTAAAGTCTCATTTATGGCGTCCAAAGAGCACAAAATGAGAGCTAATTCAGGTGATGGTTGTGGTGGCATTGACAGTCCCTGCAACGATGCCCCTCTGCCTCGATTTCCTCTCGTCCTAACCATCTTGTATAATTGAATCAGCATCAACCAAATTTTGTCAGGGAGAGTCTAAGGAAATTCACATTGTGCAACTTAACTTGAAAATAGGGTTAGGCGTAAGTTTTTTTTTTACTTGTCTGTAAACAGACGCTACTCTCTTTAGGGGAAGTAGCTAGGTCAGGGTCGAAAGCCTCTAAGCTTGATGTCTTCGCCTAAGAAAACTACTGACTCCCTCGCTTGGTAGCTATGCTAGCATCGCACCACACTCGCCAATTCCTCTAACTTACCTTCCTAGTGGGCAGGAAGTCCCCTCCCACTTATCTTGGTCTAAGTCTTTAAAAAAATTATTTAAAACTAGGTAAGGTGATTTTTTTTTTATAATTAATCAACATTATAAAACAAAAAACAAAAAATAATCTAGATTAAACTTTTAACCTAAGTTTTAGTCACCTTAATCAAGGCATTTAGTTAATCCGAAAATTTTAATATTATTGTTGGTATCCTACTTAAGTACCTAATTAATCACTTAATTAATCCCTAATTTAATTAACCAATCAAATTAATTAATCACCTTGATTATTCACATTAATTAGTTATCACCTTGTATATATTTAAATTTAAATATTATTATTATTAAATAATTAACATTTAAACTAAATTGAACAATAATAGTTTAAACCTTAATTAAAAGATAATAATTATTATTTTATTTTTTTAAAATATATATAAAATAAAATAACAATAAAATAAATATAAAATAAAACAATTAAAATACAATTAAATAAAATAAAATAATTAAAATAAAGAAATAAAAATAAATAAAAAATAAAAAATAATAATAATAATAATAAAATAATAATAAAAAATCTAAAGTCGGGCAGTGGGTCCTCGCATGAGGCCCACGTACATGCCGCCCCCCCCCACCTCCCCCCGGTGCTCATCCCTTAACCCTAATCTCCTCCATCCTTATCTCTTCAAACCCTACCTTCTCTCCCCTTTCCATTCCATTTTTTTTTTGGCAAACTCTCAGCAAAGGTGAAGGATGAGACCGGCGGCCATGGCCATCCCTCTGCTCGATCGACCCTGGTGTCCACGATTTCAAGGTCTGGAGGGCGCGTCATGTACAATGGCGCATTCCCTCTACTCCTTTGTGGGCTTCTCCTCCATGTCTTGGCACGTGGTCACGTTGAGAAAAGAGTGCCCCTTGTGACTCCTTCCTTGGATGGTTTGGTCCTTGGGTGATCACTGTGTGTAGAATCGAGCGTTGAGCTTATGTGTCAAGATTTGGTGAGGTTTGGTTTCAAGTGGTCGCAAAATTTTATTGTTTCAGTTTGTTGGTTTTTTTTTTTAATTCAGTGTAGTGCACTGTTTTGGCACGTGGGCTCCTCTGTGGCAGTTGGTGTGGGTATTGTTGATGCCTTGGCTCTTGATCTCGAGTGCTTGGAGGCGTCGACTGGTTACCGGTCGCGGGTTTAAAACCCATGAGCCCGCACCCTTTTTTTTAAATGTTTTCAGGGTGGGCCTGTGTGTTATTACGATGTGCCTGGTGCATTCAGCAAATAACAAGACGTTCCTTGTGGGTTCCTCCTTAATGTGGATTGGCACTTGGGCGCTAGGCTCCGACTTGTGTTGTGTGTTTCTTGTGTAAAGGCCTGCGGGCTCCTCCCTTGTGGCTTGGCAAAGGCCTGCGGGTATGCAATGGAGCTTGGCGCATGTGCATTGGGTTGTGTACTGCAACTATGCCCTCACGGGCTCCTCCTTTGGCGCTTGGTTTCAGTCTAGGTAGCAACACCCTCGTGGGCTCCTCCCTAAAACCCCCAAAAATTCCCTTCTTGAGTGCTTAATAACTAAAGTATGTTAGTGTAATGCAACGATTAATCTCGAAGGAATGAAAAAAAATGTTAGCGCAGATCGATTGTTGAAGTCGACGAGCCTTCCTATAAACTATTTTTAATTTAACAAAAATTTAAGTACAGGTTGGATGGTTAAGTCGATATGTGGTTCTGTTCATTTTTATTTTTTTTCTCTTAACTTGAGGTTCGTTTATTTTGTTGGTAATTGGTTAATGGATAATCCCGACCCGCTTCAAATAAATTTGGTTTATTCTCTATAACGATTAACCCCAAAGCTATGTATGCTTTGGTGCTTGGCTCATGGTCTTGGAGATTGGTGCTTAATGCCCAATATTTTTACAATGCCCTCGTGGGATGTTTCTCCAGGTGACTTTGTATTAAGCGCTTGAGTGCTAGTTCTGTTGTTGGTGTTGGCGCTAACCTTGGTCGTATGTGGAGGTGGCTAAATGCTTGGGCGTTGGCTCAAGCACGTTCTAACATAGAAGATAAATGTTGGACTACATGGAGTGTGTGTTCTAAATCAAATTCTGAGATGGTTAGATGTGTGCTAATTTCATTTAATTATAGCGTTTAGAAAAAGTCATGAAAGATTTTAAATTTTTTTAATGTATTTGTAGTCCATGAGTGAAAGATGTTTAGAAACCATCATGAATGAAAGATTTTTAATTAAAAAAAAAAAAATTAAAGTGACTGAAGTCCAAGTTTTCATCTTCACACCATTATTTGGAGTGGTATTTTTTTTTGTAATTTGAAATTGATGAAGAGGAATTTCCAATTTCTCCAAATCAAGTCACATGTAGAAAATCATAATATAGTGGGCTATACCAGATTTTCCCAAGCTTTAGAACCTCAACAAAAGTTAAATTCTTGTTTTCCATCAAATAGAAGTTAGAAAATATACCATTAGAGGAATGGGTTGGGAGGTTAAAATTCTTCTATCCAACTGGTATTGGGTGCTTGTATGTTATATTAATAGGAAAGTTTGTTTGCTTGTTCTTGAGGGAAATTAATCTTTTTGGAATGTACCTACTTACACTTATTAAATTCATTTACTAAAAGTCCCAATTCCTCGTAATTATGACCATACCCCTACTCCACTATAAATATCACATATATGTTGTATTTGTATTCATCTTATTCCTATCAATAAATATCAATTTTTTTATTCTTTTGGTTTGATGGCTTGCAGGTTAGGTGAAGCTCGAGTTGGAGCTTGGCCCTCATTCCCAGATTCACAAGTTTTCCTTAAATATATCATTTATACCTCTAGTTATTTATGTTTATATCACCCTTTTCAAGGATTTTACATGTATAGGCCAACAAGTTTTAAAGTTTTAGGGGGGTTTCAGGCAGGTTTTCAGGGTTGTTTGATTGACACAAAACATGGCTTTCAGTCAAGAGTCAAGAGGATGGGTGGGTAGGTAGGCCCTTGGCTTCAGATTTTAAACCAGGGCTCTGATACCATGTGTAAGGTCTCTTCCAACAGAGCCTTATAAAACATAAGTTAAAATAGAGAAATGATATCCTCACTTTTAACCATTTATTATTCAGCATAATTAAAATTCATGAGCAGCATCATAATAAACCACATATTCAACATCATAACAAACCACATATTCAGCAGCATGATAATAAACCACATAACACAGCATAATAATGAAAATATATACCTCTAACTGATGCTATTGTTGTTCTCCAACTCTGCTTGATGCTCTGCCCAAAACTGCCTAACCTCCCAGCCAGCTAGAAACAGAGCCTCTCCGGCTCCCTAGCTCCAGGATTCTGTAAGGATTCCTGGCCCCCGAGCCCAAAACTCCCAGCAATAGGTGCCCCCTATCTTAGTCCACCAAACTCCAACATGTTCCTCAAGCAAAAACTAGTACCATCCTCCAGCAAGCTACTTCAGCCCCCAAACCAGCAATAAAGTCCTCTCCTCTCAAAATGATGATCTCCCCCAAAAAATCCAAAAGTCCCCTCTCGAGTGTTTTTCCCTTCTCTTATCCTCCTTTCCCCCTCTCTCATTCATCGCCTTCTCCCTTTCATTAAGACTCACCCACCTTATCCATCCATTCAATACCAACCACCTTATCCCCTTTCTCTTTAATGGTTCCATCATTCGATACATTAAGTCTCCATTTAATAAATTAAAATTTATTAAACTCAAATTCATGAACCAAATATTTAATCGTGAAATTAATTAATTAATTAATTAACTAATATACATTAAACAATTATTTAAATCATGACAATTGATTAATTACTTAGGGTTGTTACAGCTATGGCAAACAAATGCCTTTAAGTCCGGTTGAATCCGCTTATCAAGCCATTCAATCGACAACCCCTTCTACTCCCTCTCTTGGTGATTCATCTCCCGATCCGTTTCACGTCATCTTTCCTATGGATGATATGATCATGTCAGTTATGTCTATGGAAGACACCCCGTGGGACGATGGATATCATCGTTCCATTTTCTTCCTGGAGCAACACACCATAGAGAGTTACCAATGGATTTCAACTTCGTCGACCATTTTTGCCATTTCCTATGTTCCCGAGTCAACACACGATGTGCTTTATGAAGGGAACCTGAGTAATATTTCACTCATCGTTCCTCTTGACATATCTATTAAACTTGGAGTTGTCGAAAATGTTCACATTGGAGCCGCATGTTCCGATGATGAGGTCGTCACTTATAAAGCTATTTTTCAAGAATTTTGTGGCATTTTCGCTTGGAGCTACAAAGAGATGTCGGGTATTGACCCCGATATCTTTGTGCATGAAATTAAGACCTACCCGGACTCTAAACATGTTTGACATAGGCTTCGCCCAATCCACCCTTGTAAAGCCGCCGCTATCAAGCTCAAAGTTGAAAAACTTCTTAAAGCTGGCTTTATCTATCCTGTAGCTTTAACCGATTGGGTATCCAATCTAGTTCTGGTTAATAAAAAACAAGGCACGATATGTGTATGTGTCTATTATAGGGATATTAAAAAAGCTTGTCCTAAGGACAATTATCCAACCCCCTTCGTTGACCAGATCGTTGACGATTGCGCCAGGAGTGAAATATTCTCTTTAATGGACGATTTCTCCGGCTATAATCAGATTAATATTTTTCCCGCGGATCAACACAAGACCGCTTTCATCTGTCCTTGGGGTACCTTTGCCTACCGAAAACTGCCTTTCAGTTTAAAGAACGTTGGTGTGACTTTTCAACGCGCTATGTCTTATGATTTTCACGATATCAAGCACATCGTACAACTGTATCTCGATGATCTACCGGCCCATTCCATGCACCGCCAAGATCACCCGACCCATCTCCGAGCCATTTTCATTTGCTGTCGTTACTATCGTATACGTTCAAACCCACACAAATGTGTTTTTTGTGTGGAGTTTGGTCGACTTCTGGGTTTTATTGTGTCACTTCATGGCATTAGGGTGGACCCTCTGAAGGTTGAGGCTATCCTTAATCTACCTCCTCCTTCTACACTTCGCCAGATCCAAAATTTGCAAGGGAAGGAAAATTTCTTCCATCGATTAATCCCTAATTACACTGAGTTAACATTAGGATTTACGTGACTATTGAAGAAGGGTTACAAGTTCGTATGGGACGAAACTGCCCACAAAGCCTTCGAAGCTTTGAAACTTTCCCTAACCCGTACACCACTGCTTTTCCCACCCGATTATAGTCGAGACTATTTCCTCTACATCATCGCTACGGACTCTACCATTGCCATGGTTTTAGTCCAAGAATATGATTTGCACGATGAACATGTAATTTATTATTTGAGTCGAAGTCTCACAACTACCAAAGCCAAATACGTACATGTGGAAAAACTAGCCTTGGCAACGGTTCAAGTTGTCCAACGTTTCCATCACTATATCCTCTTACACAGAACCACTGTCATTTCCAATTGCAACCCTATGCAGCATATTCTTACACGCCAATTGCTAGGGGTAAAGTACTCCAAATGTATTGTGATTCTCCAGGAATTCGACTTAGAGTTTGAACGCGCTAAGTCTAAGAAATCATTGGTTTTCACTGAACTGATATGTGACCTTCCCTCCACTGAGACAGAAAACATGGCAGAGGATTCCTTGCCTGATGAATCCCTTTTTCTGATCAGTGCTGACGACGCTTGGCACAGAGATATTATCATCTATCTTCAGACTCGAACTTTCCATCCCTATCTTTCTAGCACAGACCATCGTCATATACGATACCAAGCCCGTCAATACATAATTCTCGGTGACACTCTTTATCGTCGCGGTGTTGACTCTATTTTTCGACGTTGTCTCACCTATGATGAGACTAAGAAAGCTTTGAATGAATGCCACTCTGGAGCATGTGGTGGTCATATGTCTGGGTATGCCACTGCCCAAAATATCTTACGAGCAGGGTACTTTTGGCCTTCTTCATTTATAGATTGTATTATTGTTGTCCAGAAGTGTCATGCTTGTCAAATGTATAATAATAAAATAAGATATCATCCCGCTCCTTTACACCCTGTAGTTTTCGTTGGTCCTTTCGCAAAATGGGGCATTGACTTCATGACATGTAACCCTCACTCGGTTGGGGGGCATGGATACATCATCGTATCCGTGGATTATTTCACTAAATGGGTCGAGGCGATGCCTACATTCGATAACACCAGAAAAACTGCAACACTTTTCATATTCAATCATATAATCACTCGATTTGGAATCTCGCAAGCTATCATTACTGATCACGGTAGCCATTTTCGAAACTTCATTATGTCTGAGCTTACTGAAAAGTTGGGTCTTCGACATGAAAACTCAACCCCCTATTACCCATAGGCCAATGGTCAGGTTGAAGCAATAAACAAAGTTCTTATCACTATGCTTCGACGGATAATAGGAATTCACAAGACAAGTTGGCACATGATGTTGTTTTCATCATTATGGGCCTATCGGACATCCGTAAAGTCTCCCATGTGGTTTACACCTTTCCAATTAGTGTATGGTATCAAAGTTGTCCTGCCAATTGAATGTGAGATATAGTCTTTGAAGCTAGTCGTTGAACTTCTCCCCAACACCTCTGTCGAAGAGGAGCGTCTATTGTACCTGATGCAATTAGATGAAACTCGTCGTGATGCCCCTAGTTATTGAAGCTCAAAAAAAGTGTGTCAAAGCCCAATATGACAAGCATGTCAAGCCATGTGTTTTCTCTGAAGGTTATCTAGTTCTCCTCTATGAACAAGATCGTGATTTACTAGGGGCCGAAAAATTCGAGGCTATGTGGAGAGGTCCTTATATTGTCAACCGAGTGTTGGAAAAGGGAGCTTATGAGTTAGTGGATTATGATGGCATTCCTTTGAATGAGCCTAGGAATGGGCTTTACTTAAAGAAGTATTATTCTTAGGTTATCTTTGTATAAGTGCTTGTATTTTTACTGTATCATACTATTGTGTGCTTTTTCGTTATTGGTTTCGACCCCCAGCTGCTTACCTTGCGTTGTGCTTGTTTTCCAGATGTTGGTGCCTTTGCTACCCTACATTGGCTTCGCCGATGCACTAGTTGTAGTACTCAGAACGTAGCATCTGTTGCTTAGGAAATTTATGCACCTGCGAACGAGTTAATCAGTCTACACGGTGTATGTCTCGATCGTGCAACTAACAATATCAAGGAATATAGTGCAGTCATTGAATTGTTGATCGACGTTATTTCACTTTGAATCTGTCACCTTGTTGTACGGCTTGATTCGCAGTTAGTGGTACTACAGTTAAGTAATGTCTATGATATCCAAAGTCTTACTGTTACAAGTATATCTATGAATTTGCCTCTTGGAACGTTACTTTGATTACATTGAATATCAGCATATTCCTAGATGTATAAATACATTAACAGATGCATTAGCTAATTATGTGTTAGACAAACATTTGAGACACATGTAAATCCAACCACAATTCACATTAAAGCAAGTAAGTCGGTAGAAGCCTCATGTATATATAACGATAAAAGTGTTTTACAAAAAGGTGTTTTCATCCGAAGACCAAAAATATCAAAATGAGAAGCACTTGGCTTCATATACAAAATAGCATCAAGGATGTTGCTCAAGGTAGCACACTACTTCCTGTGCTACCCTACGAAGTAGTCGATTAAGTGAACCAGATACACCCATAGTATGGCGTTGATAACGCCTCAGAATCTCATCGATGGAGATGTCTGGAATATCTACTATCAATCCCTCTAGGTTCTACTCGACCGCCTCATAGTCAGTAGCATCCCATCCCGCTACCACAGTTGCTTCCCCTCGTCTCTGAATAGGGGATTTACCCAGAGGCTGATGTGACCCTACATTTGCATTGTCAAAAAGTTTTGATTAGTCATTAGATTGAAAGCATAAAAAACATTTTATATTTCAAAATTCACAAAAACATCATCAAAACAAAATGTATTTCTTACCTAGATCTCTCCACTAAAATCCCTCAAGTAGAACCAAGTCGGGGTCGGCTCTTAAATCCAACCCGGTGTATGCATAATTTTCTACCATCAGAAGTTGAGGCCTCAACCAGTCAAAAAATATATCATTATACTTCACGATGGGTCGGCCACATGCCGGTCCATGAGGTCACACCACCTCTTCATCCTTGGGTCTCATGGAGCCGGTATGCCCCACTCTACCTGTAAACGTAAATGGGGGACCCTCTCTAAGAAGAAAGACACTAAGATAGACCCATTTCCAAATTGTTTCAGGTCCCCTCTCTTGCATTTTGTCAGTTGTGTCTTCATGCTACAAAGAACTCTGTCGCTCTAGTTAAAAACCCAAAGCTCCATGCACTCTACTGCATATTGAAAATATATTTGGAGTGGCATGTGAGGAGATGCACTCCCCACCATACGTGCAATGGTAAAAAGAATAGTTCAGAGGGGTAAATCTCGAACACCCCTGATGGCAACTTTTCCCTAGCATCTCTCTGCCTCAGGATCACAGTATCGACGGAGATACTCACTCATTGGTATACCACCACCTCTGCCTCCTGTCAAGGTCACATGAGATCCATGACGAGATAATCCCGTCAAGAAATAGATATCCTCGATATCTAAGGACAGTATGTGGGCACCCACATGAAACATCTGTTGGTCCACATCCCACATGTGGACTAGACACTCCAGTAACCTCAGTTGGGCTCTCACGCCCTGGATTTTAAAGAATTTCAGTAACCCACATTGTCGGAGGACATTTACGGTGCCCAGGTTTTTCAAAGCAATGAAATCATCATCTTCGTGTTCCCTCTCCCTCCACTCTAGCATTTTGATGATCAAAAACATGTATTGGGACAATAAAAGGGAGTTAGCATCCTCATTTGCAACTTTGAAAAGTTTTTATTGGCTAAACACGTATGAAGAAAATTTGATTGTCGGTCACCGCAGGTGAAGTATTACACACGGTGCGGGGTTTCCGCAAGTCTCGATATAGCTCACCTGTGGCGGCCCCAATGCGCACCTACCGGCCTAAAACTCAACTCAAAAAACCATTTTACACCAATAAAAATGAAATTTAATCCATTGAAAAGCAAGAGGACAAGGAGATTACCATTTTGGTGGAATCCATTCATTGAATGGTCTCCCGTACCTCCCACAATCGACAGCTGAAGTCTGAGGTAAAAATAGGGTTTCTAGGCAAGTTTTGGGCAAAATGCAAATGAAATAGTAAAAAAGAGATTTTACCTATATTTATTTCATTTTTTACTTTTTCTATTAATATTTCATGTTATTTTATGCATTTTCTCCAAAACCTAAAGGTCTAATGGTCTCGTGAGTGTTTTGTTTTCTCGCAGATGGAAGAACTAGGATCCTGAAGAATGAAATACATATATTTTTCTTGATTTGTTTTTCTATTTGTCACATGTACAAGTATTTTTTAAGGTTTTTTAGAAAAACCTTGAGCCTAGTCTTTGTTCATTCTCGTGCTCAAAAATCAATGAGAACATAACTGAGTATACTTTTGTCATCTTTTCGTACTCGTCATGGTAACACGAAAATAATGGAACTCATGGAGTATCCTTTAATCTATTTTCACACTCCATAACAATGAAAACATTGTCGAGTGACCTTGTTCTTTTCATGCTCATAAAAGTATTTGAAGAAAACATTTGATGGGCGATAGTTTATCACTTTTTTGGTCTCATCGAACTACTTTATGAAAAAGGAACTAAGAGAGTTCTCTTTAAGTGTTTTTCAGACTCTCTAAACATGAAAAACCCTGATTTTTCTATATTTGGACTCGTTAAACAAGCATCGAAAGACCCACATGGGATCGAACCACCATTTCTTAGGGTTCGTTAAACATACTCTAAAGGACTCGTCCGAAGGATGAGCTTACATCAACAAGCATATGTTATCCTCCTCAAGCTTGCATACAAATTAAGAGGTACTCGCTAGAAATGGTGGGGGAAATTTTGGGAAAGAAATGTGTCTCTATATTTGTGTTAGTGGCAATAATAGTCGCTCTTGAACATGACACCCCCTTCGTCATTGAACCCGGGTTGGGAAATTCATTTGTCTCTCATCTGACCTTCTGCAAGTTCATATCTTGGGTCGTCTTTGAGTCAATGCTGCCAAGACCATTGTCATGTCATTCATATGTTCAAGAGAAGTCCAACCTTACACAAGCCCTCTATCGAGTCGGCCATCTGCAGTTATCAATTCTTACCATGTCGGCCTTCCCTGTGTCAGTTTCACATCATTTTCATACTTTGATTTACTCTAAATATGTTACTTATTCCATGTCATTGATGGGGGATACATCAAGACCCTCCTATGATGAAGTATTTTCCTATCGACTTCAACTCAACATCTGGGAATAAGACTTACAAATCATTTAGTACCTTAGAGTCTGCATGCCTCAATGGCAGGTTTCTTTGCTTTCGACAGTGGATTCACATCATTTGTCCCTGATCGAGAGATTCTATCGAGTGTTTGACTTCAGCTCATTTATTCGCATTCGATGGATTGTACTGAGATACCTTGGGAGTCATTGACATCGATGGTGATTTCCCTCGCACTTGTTAATAGTTTTCATCAATGACCAGTAATCAAATGGTTTCTACCATGTTCAACTTTAGCACTTATAATCACATGGCTAGATTTGTACTTACAGACGAAGGGATTGAAGACCCTAGATATCATCATTCTGACCCAGGTTGCAATGGAATATTTATGATTTGTATTGACACATAGATCCACTTTGTATGTCTCGTGGCTATGTCTGAATTTGAGTTTCCTAGAGCATAGATCCACAATGTATTCTTGGTGGCTATGTAGGATCTTGATGACATGGATCCACAGTGTATGATTGGTGGCCATGACTAACATTTATGGTTTAAATCATTTGTAATCTGAGCATGGGAATGCCTACCTTGGAAATGGTATAATATTGCGCAAATGCTTGGTTGTTTGCAGTTTTCTGATTGGTGCGCTCCTTGTTTCTGACACACACACACGTTCTACAAAGTATTTTGGTTGTCATAGATTCCAACCTCATACTTTGGGGGGCATTCTGTTACAAATTATTTTGGTTACCTTGATGATGTGTCTACAAGCATGTACTCAACCTCTCAAAAGGATCTTTCCCATGTGAAAAGTAACTAGGTTCCTGCTCTACAAGGCTTGTTTTTAGAAAGATGTCGCAGGCTAGTAGTATTATACAGTGTGGAAATTTTGATTTCTGTAGGCTGCTCTAAACCTAGCCTGCAGGGTTTTCGCAGGCTGCTATATAGATAGGGTGCAGTGGCGTTCTAAAACTGAGAAAAAGGAAGAATTTCACAAAATTTCTAGAAGGAATCTTCTAGAATATGAGGTGGCATCCATGTGGTTGAGATCTTACCCACCTTTCTAATTTGGTGGGATCATCTTGATCTCTTTAACCATCTCTCTTTCTCTTATATAATGATGGATTTCTCATGGAAAAGGTTAAGCATTAAGTAAGAAAGAGCAAGTAAAGAATGACTAAGGTTGAATAGGCTGTGAATTGTGTGAGGTACTCTACATCATATGCTTGAAGGCTTCATCTCCACTTATCAAGTTATTGTGGATCATCTTCATGCAAGCTTGGAGCAAGTATATGTGTCAAGAGAAAGGGCCACCGAAAGGGAACTTAGCGACATCAAGGTTGTTTGGTTGTATCTTCCACTTTCTCTTAATATAATACAGTGGCATGTTTCTTTCCCATAAAATCATTGTCATTTTATTACATGATTCCTTGATCACATGTATAAGTCTTCATTGAATATATTATTATTTCTTTCACTTTGGTTGGTTTGTCTTCCATTGCAGGATCAATAGCACAAGAGCACCAGAGCGAAGCAGAGACAACAAAGACATAAGGAAGGGATATTCAAAGGTATGTTACTCATCTTTTCTTTGACCATAGATTCAATGATCAGAGCTTAGGGAAAGCGCCATGTCTTGTCTTGTTTTTTTCTAGATCTAGGTGGATCTAGGGAGATCAGTTTATGTCCGCATTTACCGATATATCCAATAACAATGATCTCTTGCAAGAGTATGACATCAAGATTATATGTGTTAATTAACCTCATAAGGGCCAATGTTTTGGAAGGATTGGTTAACCCTATGCATTTCAGAGAGAGGAGGATCATTTTGAACTTGCCTTAAGGGAATGTGATCTAGGTGCCCCGAGGAGTGTCTACTCCCTTCCACATTAAACCTCTAAATTGGAAAAACCTCTTCTTCTTATGAATGAAAGGCAAGTTCCAACTCCTCTTTACATTCTTATGTTATCTTAGCTACAACCCAGATGAGGCTGCTACCTTTGTTTCTTCAACACCTATTGAATGGAAGCTACAACTCCCAGATGTACAAGCACCAACTTGTACAGGAGACTTTGACAGTCTCCCCTTGCTCCTCCCTACCACCCTAAAATCATTCTCTGTCACTAAGAACCTGCAAACCAATTCTTTATCTTCTCTATCAAAGATTAAGCACTTAAATCCTCTCTGCACAATTCATTCTTGACCAGACCACTTAGATTTATCAATTTGTGTATGTGTCTTCCCTCTTCTGTCTTTTCTCTTCCTCAAATTTTACAGAGCCATGTATCTCCCATAATCCTCTCTTTTTTCTTTTCTTGCAACATTCACTTTATATATCTTCCTGTATCATCAGCGTGTACAATCGAACCCTCAGGCTTCAAAGAATCAGTTACAATAATTGAATAACTTCCTTACAGTAATTCTTATTGGCCAAGGCATCAAGATGAACAATATTCACATGATCAGTTTAAACATTTAACCAACACCATTCGATGAACATACATATGTTTTGATTTTTCAGCATGGAATAACCCTTGAGCACTTTGGCAAACCACTTGTGCTAACCCATATGTCCATTGGTCGTGACCACAGGTTAATCGAAATGCATTTTGCATTTCGCATTTCGGCAATTCGACAATCCTGTGTTGAAGAGTCTTGATACTTCAAGTTACAAAACCCCGAAATAGAGCTTAGCTCCGTGCTAGCTCCTCCCTCTCACATGACCATCGATGGTAACCACTGCCTACACTAAAAAGGTATTTCAGCATTTCACATTTCGGAGTTTCGACATTTCTTGTGATGAAGTGTTTCAATACTCCAAGTCACGAACCTCGAAATTTTCGGTGTTTCGCATTTTGACGTTTCGACATTTCTGTGATGAAGTGTTTCGACACTCCAAGTCACGAACCCCGAAATGATCGGACGGCTTCACATTTGATCTGGTGGACATAGATTGGACGGTTCTTGTTAACTTCTCAAGGACAGATCAACGATCATGTACAACTCTTATATTACTCCTCTAATGCTTAATCCAACGGATATGATTTAATCATTCATCGAGATGGATGGCTGTCGTGGTTTCGGTATTTTGGCATTCAGGACTTCGTGATGTTGAAGTTTTTGCTTACCATGCAAAAATCCTGAAATAGAAACTCCTAGAATCATGTGACGTGTGTCCCTTTCGGTATTTCGACGTTCCATGTTTCGGCGTTTTAGCCTTTCATATTTCGACATTTTGGATTTTCGGCATTTCGCGAGTTGGAATGCTATCGCATTTCCTTCCTTTGACTTATGATTTCCCGATATCCACTTTTCTCCAATCAACGGTCCCATGGGATTTCGTGACTAGACGGTCCTGATCCGATTAGGACTTCACGTTTCATGATTTCGCGTATCGTGATGTCAAAGGTTGGAGCTCCTCCTTTCTTTGATTCCCGAATTCCGAAGGAACTCTCAGCGAACCACCGTTCAGCTTCAAGTTTGACATTAATGACAAAATCTGTGCAACAACTTGTGCAAACTAAACAACAAACTCCCCCTTTGGCATTGATGGCAAACTTTAAATATTTTCTCCCCCTTTTGACATCTATGGCAAAGGAATCAACCATACTCCCCCTGAGCAAATAAAAAACACTTGCAAAGATGTATCATTTTAGTAGCAACTCCCCCTATCAATAATAGTCAATAAACCTGTACAGTCTGATTTTATAATGAAGCCCTTGCAATCTTTGAGAATGAAATGAAATTACAGAGGGTAAACCCCCAACTGATCCCTGAGACTTTCAAATTGCATTTTAGGTAAAGGTTTAGTAAATACATCTACAATCTGATCCTTTGTGCCAACATATTCCACTTTAATAACTTTAGACATAACCTGCTCTCTTAGAAAATGAAATTTAATGGGAATATGCTTTGTTTTTTAATGCATAACAGGATTTTTAGAAATACTAATTGCACTGGTATTATCATAGAAGATAGGTATAGGTTCATCATAATGAATATGTATATCTTCCAGCATCTGTTTCATCCATATAACCTGAGTGCAACAGTTTGCAGCTGCTATGTATTATGCTTCAGCAATAGACAAAGACACTGTTGATTGTTTTTTACTTGACCAACTTACAAGACATCCTCCAAGAAAAATTGTTGCTCCACTAGTACTCTTCCTGTCATCAACACAACCTGCCCAATCAACATCAGTGAAAGCATATAAATCAAGTTGATTACCTGTAGGATACCACAAACCATACTCTGTTGTCCCCTTAAGATATCTGAAAATTCTTTTGACTGCAAGTAGATGAGAAGTTTTTGGTGAAGCCTGAAACCTGCCAACTTGACAAACTGCATGCATAATATCAGGTCTTGTAGTTGTAGCATAAAGAAGACTACCAATCATAGATCTATATACTATCTGATCAACATCTTTAGTATATCGAACTTACTTAATTTACAGCCAGTAACGATGGGAGTGCCAACTGGTTTAGACTCTTCCATCTAAAATTTCTTAAGCATTTCATTGATATACTTGGTTTGAGAAATGGAAATACCTCTATCAGATTGAGTAATTTGCAAGCCTAAGAAAAACTTCATTTCTCCTAGCATGGACATCTCAAACTCTTTCTGCATACTTTCAGCAAACTGTTTACTGAGCCTATTATCATCACTACCAAAAATGATATCATCTACATATATC
>ML794777.1:294367-310221 GCA_009831015.1 Picea engelmannii
CTCTCATGGTATTAACAACTTCATCAATACGAAGAAAGTAGGTAGCTATATCTTCAAATTCTTCCATTTTCAGGCTTTCAAATTGACTTCTATATGATTGTAGCTTAGCACTCTTTACCTTAGTGTCTCCTTCATATACATTTATCAATTTATCCCATATTTCTTTTGCTGATGCACAATGCATAACTTTAACAAATTCTGACCTTGCTAGACCTCCTAGTATTGCATACATAGCTTTGGAATTACTCTCATAGAGTCTCTTACCTGTAGCATCTATTGGAATGGTTGTTGGGACTTTATATTCATTTAGTACAGCCTGCCAGATATCTACTCCTTGAGTTTGTAAAAACAACTTCATCCTGATACTCCAAAAAGCATAATTATGACCATCAAATAAAGGCAATCCATGTTTTGTAAATTCTGACTTCTTATCCATTATGAATGATCAAAAACTTCCAATGGTTAAACTGATATCTTGAAGTAACCTCGCTCTGATACCAATTGTTGAACAAGATAAGTCAACTAAGAAGGGGGGGGGTGAATCAGTTGTATAAAATTTCTTTCATTTTATAAGAAGATTACTTATTAATCAATAAATCATGCCTTTAACATTTAACTTGCAGTAATACATTTAACCAATAAATATACAATCACATAAATGAAACAGTGACACGGTGATTTTTCATGAGGAAAACCAAAAGGGAAAAACCTCTTCTTCTTATGAATGAAAGGAAAGTTCCAACTCCTCTTTACATTCTTATTTTATCTGAGCTACAACCCAAATGAGGCTGCTACCTCTATTTCTTCAGCACCTATTGAATGGAAGCTACAACTCCTAGATGTACAAGCACCAACTTGTACAAGAGACTTTTACAGTCTCCCCTTGCTCCTCCCTACCACCCTGAAATCATTCTCTGTCACTAAGAACCTGCAAACCAATTCTGTATCTTCTCTCTCAAAGATTAAGCATTCAAATCCTCTCTACACAATTTATTCTTGACCAAACCACTTAGATTTATCAATCTGTGTATGTGTCTTCCCTCCTCTGTCTTTTCTCTTCCTCAAATTTTATAGAGCCATGTATCTCCCATAATCCTCTCTTTTTTCTTTTCTTGCAACATTCACTTTATATATCTTCCTGTATCATTAGCACGTACAATCGAACCCTCAGGCTTCAAAGAATCAGTTACAATAATTGAATAACTTCCTTACAGTAATTCTTATTGGCCAAGGCATCAAGATGAACCATATCCACATGATTAGTTTAAACATTTAACCAACACCGTTCGATGAACATACATCTGTTTTAATTTTTCAGCACGGAATAACCCTTGAGCGCTTTGGCAAACCACTTGTGCTAACCCATATGTCCATTGGTCGTGACCATAGGTTAATCGAAATGCATTTCGCATTTCGCATTTTGGTAATTTGGCAATCTTGTGTCGAAGAGTCTTGACACATCAAGTTACGAAACCCCAAAATAGAGCTTAGCTTCGTGCTAGCTCCTCCCTCTCACACGACCATCAGTGGTAATCACTGCCTACACCAAAAAGGTATTTTGGCGTTTCACATTTCGGCGTTTTGGCATTTCTTGTGATGAAGTGTTTCAATACTCCAAGTCACGAACCCCAAAATTTTCGGCGTTTCAGCATTTCGCATTTCGACATTTCTGTGATGAAGTGTTTCGACACTCCAAGTCACGAACCCCGAAATGATCTGACGACTTCACATTTGATCTGGTGGACATAGATCAGACGGTTCTCGTTAACTTCTCGAGGACAGATCAACAATCATATACAACTCTTATATTACTCCTACAATGCTTAATCCAACGAATATGACTTAATCATTCATCGAGATGTATGGTTGTCATGGTTTCGGTATTTCGGCATTCAGGACTTCGTGATGTTGAAGTTTTTGCTTACCATGCAAAAATCCCGAAATAGAAACTCCCGGAATCATGTGACGTGTGTCCCTTTCGGTATTTCGACGTTTTAGCCTTTCATATTTCGACATTTCACGAGTTGGAATGCTATCACATTTCCTTCCTTTGATTTTTGATTTCTCGATATCCACTTTTCTCTGATCGACGGTCCCACGGTCTTTCGTGATTAGACGGTCCTGATCCCATCGGGACTTCGCGTTTCGCGATGTCGAAGGTTGGAGCTCCTCCTTTCTTTGATTCCCAAATTCCGAAGGAACTCTCAGCGGACCACCATGCAGCTTCAAGTTTGACATTAATGACAAAACCTGTGCAACAACCTGTGCAAACTGACCAACAAAAACATTGTTTATATCATGAATTGTGATATGGTTATGCATGGAGATGTGTTTTTGACAATCTAACGTAAATTTTGATGGGATATGTAATAGCCAAATATTATATATAGTATCTTTTTTATCCAATGGTCTTGTGTAGTGGTGTGACTGGGGGCTAGGGCCTAGGCCCGAGCCCTTTCCTCCGCCGAGTTACCACATTTTACCCTTTAAATAAAACTTTACCATATTACATTTCAAGAACCAACGAGGGTGAGTTGGCTAGCCCTGCCCTGCCAAATCACTAGCCCAAATAGAGGTCGCGGATTCGAAACCCACAAACTCCAAATAATTTTGCAAAGACCAACGAACCAATCCATGGGTGCCACGTGGCACCTTCTCATTCGTCGAATACATTGCCACGTGTTGAACGTCGATTCACCCACTTGTCTGCCACCTATACCTTCCATGTAAGTGCCACACGTCATACAGATTGTACGAACGTACCACCTGTCACCACTGTAAGGGTGACATGTGTCACTCTCTGATTGGTCCACCTGTACCTGCCACTTCATCAGTCTATACGCCCAGTTAGCCTGCCACGTCAACTGTACGAACCCTGGCACGTCAACACCAACTGTGCATGCCATGTCAGTTGTATGACCTGTACAGTCAATTGTCATGTGGGACTGTACGGACTGTATAGTCATCATTTTTTTGCCCATTTGGCAAAACGAACAGATCGCCATATCAAGAGCATACAACGTTTGTTTGAGCCCGTTCAAGTTGCATTGGGCGTATCACTGAGGCCTACACACACATCTTTTTTGAAGCCATCCCAAGAACTTTGATTTTTAGGCCTTTCTGAGCCTCATCAAGCTCCTGGATCCAATTCTGGATCACATATGAAAGAGGTGGCTAGAGATAAAGTGCCAAGCATTGAATACCATCTAGTCTTGAGGGATTTTGAAGATTTTTTTTGGGAAATCCCAAGATTTCCACCAAAGGGAGACATTGATTTCTCTGTCGATTTGGTGCCAAGAGTTGCCCCAGTGTCCAAGACACCTTACGTAATGGGCACACTAGAATTGAAGGAGTTGCAGATGAAGCTTGAAGAAATTTTGAAGAAGGGGTATATACGCCCTAAGTGTGTCACATTGGGGAGCCCCAATGTTGTTTGTAAAGAAGAAAGATGGAACCCTAAGGTTGTGTATTGATTTCAGATAGCTAAATAAGGTCACCATAAAGAACAAATATCCTTTGCCAAGGATTGATGATTTATTCGATCAGTTGAAAGGTGCAAGAATATTTTCCAATATTGACTTGAGATCAGGCTATCATCAAGTGAGGATAAATGAAGAGTATATCAACAAGACAACATTCAGGATAAGATATGGGCATTATGAATTCACAGTAGCGCCATTTGGTCTATCAAATGCACCAATGGTTTTCATGTGCCTAATGAATGGAGTGTTTAGGGAGTACTTGGACAAGTTTGTAATTGTGTTCCCAGATGATATACTCATCTACTCAAAGACATAAGAGGAACATGAGCAACATTTAAGAATCATGCTAAAAGTTTTAAGAGAGCATAAGTTGTATGCGAAGCTAAGTTAGCACATTTTTTATCAAAAGAAGATTCATTACTTGGGTCATATTATTCCATTCCATGGAATAACAATTGATCCCGAGAAGATATAGACCAATAGAGGATGGAAAACACCAAGAAATGTGACATAGGTTAGATCATTCATGGGTCTTACAGGGTATTACCAAAGATTCATAAAAGAATTCTCAAAGATTGCAAGCCCAATCACTTCTTTGCAAAAGAAGGGAGTGAAATTTGAATGGACTTCCAAGTGTGAAAAGAGATTTCAGTCACTGAAAGACATATTGACAAGTGCGTCAATATTGAAGATTGCAGATCCAGACAAAGATTTTGTGGTGTGCATTGATGCATGCAAGGAAGGGCTTGATGGAGTCCTCACACAAAAAGACCGTGTGGTATGTTATGAGTCCATAAAATAAAATAAAACATGAGAGGAATTATACTACACATGACTTAGACATAACAACCATTATTCATGCATAAAAAATGTGGAGACATTACCTCACGTGGAGGAAATTTGAGCTAAGGATAGACCATTGTGGTCTGAAACATTTGTTTGGCCAACCAACATTAAATGCTAGACAAACTAGATGACTCGAAATTTTGAGTGAATATGACTTTGAAATTAAACACATCAAGGGAAAAAAGAATCAAGGGGTTGATGCACTCAATAGAAGAGCGCATGAGATGCATATTGCAACCATTAGCATGTATAAGACTGATCTGAAAGATAAAATTATTGCAACAACAAATTCAGATCAACACTATTTGAAATTAAAAGAAACATTACATCAAGGAAATTTAAAGCATAAATTTAAAGACTTTGAGCTAAAAGAAGATGGAAATCTCATGTACAAAGGCAAAGTATATGTGCCCAATTCCAATGAGTTGAAAAATGCAATGACGAGACAAATGCATAATGTGTCATATGATGGGAACCTAGGATATCAGAAGACAATTGTAGTTGTAAGAAGCCAATACTTTTAGTTAGGAATGAAGAAAGAAGTGGCTAATTATATAGTCAAGTGTCTAGAGTGCTAGAAGGTGAAGACCGAACATAGATATCCAGCGGGTCTGTTGCAACCATTGCTCATTCCATAGTGGAAGTGGGAAGTAGTTACAATTGATTTTATTACAAAATTGCCCAAAACAATGAAGCAACACGATTCCATCATGGTAGTGGTGGATAAATTGACTAAGGCTGCACATTTTATTCCAATGAAGACTACACACAAAGTAGCAAACATTGCATAAATCTAAATGAAGGAAGTTGCTATGCTACATTGAGTTCCTAAGGCAATAGTTTCAGACAAAGACCCAAAATTTACATCCAATTTTTCGAATGGATTGTTCAAGGGCTTTGGGACAAATATAAATCTCAATACAACGTATCACCATAGTCATATGGGCAAATAGAGAGAATTAACAGAATAATTGAAGACATGCTCATAATGTATGTGATGGACTAGCCATCAAAGTGGGAGGATTATATTCACTTGGTTGAATTTGCTTGCAATAATGGGTATCGTGCCTCATTAAAAATGATCCCATTTGAAGCCTTGTATGGCAGGAAGTGTAACACACCAGTGAATTGGGATAATCCAATAGACAAAGCAATTATTGGGCTAGATTTGTTGAATTAAATGGAAGAGCAAATGGCAAAGATCAAACAAAATTTAAAGGCTGCTCAGGACAAGAAGAAAAGTTATGCAGACAAGAACATAATTTTTAGGGATTTTAAAGTGGGCAAACATGTATTTTTAAAAGTGAAGGCGAAAAGAAGTTCACTAAGATTAGAAAGTTGCCTGAAGGTGGTAGCAAGATATTGTGGACCTTTTGAAATCCTAGAAAAGATAGCACCAATTGCATACATGATAGCAATGCCGCATTCAGGAGAGTGCATAATGTATTTCATGTGTCATTATTAAAGAAATGTGTGCCTGACCCTAACCACATAATTGATTGGACTGTGATCCAGGTGGAACATGAAGGGGATTTTCGGGTGGAACCAGTACACATCATGTATTGGAAAGTCAAAGTTCTTAGGAACAAATCCATAGGGCTGGTAAATGTTCAATAGACTTGTCGCGGTCTTGAATATGTTACATGGGTGCATGAAGAAAATATGCAAGAGGAATACTGATCCGAAAAGAATCTTTTAAATGACCATGGTTGAGTTATCAAACATGTGTTGATTAACCATTTAAAGAGCTTAAAGAAAGAGGAAGAAGATACAAGAATATGTCACAGCCATAAACACATATACATAACTGAAATGAAGCAATAAGAACAACAAACCATAACAAGAGAAGTGATAATGGAGTTCGACAATCTCGCCTACGTCTCCAGGCCTTTGTCTTAGTGGGTGAGGCTTCTTTATTTCTGTTCAAAGATCAAAAAGTACATCACAGCAGTGCCATAAGGCTACAATACTGATCTAGTCTTGTTCTCCCAAATCTCAAGAACCCAACAGAAGAAATGACACTCAAAATGGATGACCGAAGTTCCCAGAAATGGCCTGCAAAGGTGTGCTCCTCAACAACTTTCCTGCAAAAAATGGCTTTGGCTTGGCTTTCCTTCAGCATAACTCTGCTTTGACTGTCCTCTCATGGCCTCAAGAAGGCATGGTTTATATAGATATGGAGTTGGTTATCATTCTCCAACTTCCTCCTAAGATCTGGCCTTAAAAAGGACCCAATATCCCCCACTAATGGGCAAAATCCTCTATTAACAGGCCAAAAATCAATTAAAAATCCAAAACAATAGCACAAAAACCCACTTTTGATTAAATATAGGGCTGAGCTCCCCAATATGGGCGTCGCCGCCCTATAATGGTCATATGCAACAATAATATGGCCAAGCGCCAACCCCCTAGGGGCTGCGCGCTGGCCTCTCCTCCAAAATACCTGGTCGTATGGTGCATATTTGGGGAAATCCCCGAAACCTGGGGCTAAAGGCATATCTGCGCGCCAATTTACACGAGGAAATGGTCATGTCCAATCCCATAAATCTGGGGCTAGAACAAATGTTCTAATCGCGCCCACATATGGAGTGGTCGGTTATGTGACAGGTCACATGCCAACTAGTGTCGGGTCACATACCCACTAACCATGGAACCGGGGCTCCCTCCATCCACGCATACCACCGTTGTAAATTAATGTCGAGTGCACTGAAACCTGGGCGCATGTAATGGCACAAAGTCGTGGGCGCATGGAGTTACACAAGACCATGGGTTGGGGCCTAGCCCCAACACTTTCTGCCCCCTTTTGACATTTATGAACTTTATATATTATTTGGTGGGTTTTAATAATAAGCACCAAATGCGACGCGTTGGTAATATGCCCCTTTCTCAAAGAATTGTTTAGCTAATAAGTCATGGGGTCGAACCCCATGAGCTCCAAATAATTTTTCACTTCAACTAGTGATGGGGTGCCATGTGACAGCTCATGTCTGGGCCACGTGGCACGCTTTCATTGGTCCTCAACGATGCCACTTATCAACGCTGTATTGGTCTACCATGTGCCACTTGGTGAAGTGGGATTGATCCCTGTCATTGCCCAGTCACCTTGTTGTTGTGCTGCCACATGTCACTTTGTCGATGTCAACATGATGACATCAGCAGGACGTCATGCTGACATCATCATTAACTTTTGCCAGTTGACATGTTGACTTTTTTGTTGTTTGGGATAACGATCAAAGTGCGATAACCCTCGCATACAACATCCTTTTGAGAAAGTAAATATATGGCCATAATCAATGCGACAAGCCGGTCGCAATGGAATTGGTTTCATTCAATTCCGAGAACTTTCATTTTTGAGCCTTTTCTGAACCTGGGAAGCCTCCTCGATCCAATTCTAGATCAAATACCCATAATTTTTTTACAATTTTGAAGAAAACAGAATATAAGAAAACCAAGACTCCATTTTGAGTAACTAGAGTTTCAAAACAACATTTTAGAGTCCTAGTCAACATGCGCTGGGGGCCCTGACAAACGAGTGGTACAACCCGATGGATTGAGAATAGTGAAAGGGATACATTCCTTGGGTCAACGGGTTGAGAGGAACATAATTTTTGGTTGGAGCTGCTCCTGGAGTTGCAAAATTGTATAATTTTTACTTCTTAATGTTATGATGCAAATTTGTGCATGTGTATTGACATAGTGTGCACCAAGGACAATGCACAATTGTAGGGGAGGGAGAATCTAATGTCCCCACTATAATCCCCAATTTAATTAATGCTTAATGTAGATATAATGTGTGGCTATGGGCCAAACAATGTATATGGGAATTGTATTTCTGAATTTTATTAATAAAATGTGATGCTAGTTGTTGGGGGACATGGATAAAGAAGGGGGTTGCTTAATCCAAAAGAGAGGGAAGGGTTTAAGAGAATGTACAAGAGGGGGTCCAAGGGGGAATTACCCATGTTTATTAATTCAACCCACTTCTTAAAATTACTATTGGTATATGAACCTTCTAATTTATGATTGAGTGTTCTCAAAGCCAATCATTAAATACATGTAAGAGGGTGGGTGTGAGAAGTCACATCCCATAGTTATTGGGAGGATGGGCTCGAGTACAATCAGTTTGGGGAAGAATGTAAGTCAAGCAAGTAAGACAAAGAGAGGAAATTCGCATGGGCAGTTACCACATTTTTAGACAATCATGTTTTTGCATGAACAATAAGCAGAGGGCATGAAAGAAGAGATTTGGAGCTGGAGCAACCATGGAGGGAAAATTTTGGAGCGTATTTGGAGTAGAATAATGAAGAAACATGTTGTCAGTCTTGAAGAGTGAACTCCTGTGCGAGTTGCACTGTAAAAATAAGTGATTGCTGGTGTTTTCCTGGTAGTTTTCCTAACAGTGAGTTCCCTTGAGTTTCATAGTAGTGAGATTCTTGGTTACCTGTGCCAAAGACACCTTGATAAAAAAAATGGGACGCCCAATGGACTGAGAGTAATGAAGGGGTACATTCCTTGGGTTGGGCAGGTCGAGAGGAAGTTAGTTGGTGGAAAATCGGGATAATTATAGGAGAATACTAGTGGGTTGTGGGATTTCTAAGTTGTGAGTGGACAATGAGAGACCACCTTCTTTTGTGTATTTTTGGCCCCAACTCGGGGGTTACTTTCTATTGAGATCTGGAAAATCAAGTCTATGGTTGAGTGGAACGTCCGTCGCAAGTAGCTGGTTGCACAACTATTTTAAAAGATAAGTGTTTTATCTTGTTTCTGCGTTGCATTGTGAGTTTAATTGTCGTGTATTCGCTCTATGTTTGAGAACGATTGATATGTTGTTGTATTTGAGTTTGTTAGTTGCATTTTATATTTATGTTAAAATGTTGTAGATGCATCTAATTCATGGTATCAACAAATGGTTAAAACTGTATGTTTTCTTGTAGTTGGTAAGCTACAAGTTTAGTTAGCAGAAAATTTTAATTTTATGAGAATTTCCGCACGTAATGGTCCTCAGCTGGGTTGAGGATTGTTACAAACACCTTAGAATCAACCTTCATCATATGCTTAACTAGAGCCATAACATTGAGAAAATGATTAATGGAGGGTGGGAAACCTATTTTTGTCTTGAAAATAACCGTAGATCATTGGACTTATGGTCGTGGGAAAAAAATAAACTCCTCTTTGAGATTCTTGTCTTTCTTGTTATCTTATTTGGATGTAAAGTTTGGGGTTGTAGCATCTTTAGAGAATTGTGGAGGAAGATTGAACAAATCCATAGGCATTTTATAATTTATAATCTTAAAATTAAAAGCAATACACCTCATCCTATCCTCCTTGTAGAAGCTGGTCTTTTTCCCATTGAGAGTATGGCTATGGCTAGGTATCTAATGTACAAGCACACAACAACTAACATGAAAGACAAGAGGCTTCCTAAAATTGCTTCAAACACTAGTCAAAGTCACCTATGATTTAAGAGGAGATGGCATAAAGATGTTAAGTCTTGGCCAAATCATTGGAGTATAGAGGAGGAGGTCATTCTATAGAATATTGATACCATTAAAAAATTATCACATCTAAATTTAAGGAGAAATTGTGGTGCTATAAAGAAATTGAGGAGAAGAGAAAATCAAGATCATACTATAAAGAAGTCATTAACCCCAATGTAGAAGATTAAAAATATCTTTCTATTTTAGTTAGCTCAAAGAATAAAATCAATATTGCTAAAATAAGAATGAACTCTCACAAGCTCCATAGTGAAATGGGGAGTTGGACACTTCCTAAAACACCCCAAGATGAAAAGATTGGTCATCTTTGTGATACTAAGAAGGTGGAGAATGAAAATCACTTTCTTTTAGAATATCCTATGTATGCCCACATTATATCTCAATTTCAAAATATTTGTAATAATACTAACCTTCGTAAACTCTTCACTTGTCAAAACTATGGAGATTTATGAAATCTTCTCTCCAATATTTTCAAGCATATAAATAAAATTCTAAAGCAAACCAGTTAATCTCTTTCCATTTTTTCTTAAGGTTTGATAGACCAAAGTTGGTCTCAATGGATGATAATCATCATCATCATTTTCATATTTGAGGTTAAGATAGAGCTATGATTTTTTTGTTTGTGTGTGGGTGTGTTTTTTAAGGTCTCATAAACCAAAGTTAGTTTTAGTGGATGGTAATATCTTACTCATCAGATTTGAGGTTAAGATATAGCTACGCACACACGTGTATGCATGACCTTTGTTTTTTTGTGTTAATTTTGTTATGAGATCCCAAAATACCAATTCCTTTATCCTAACTATCAATACCTTTATACATAGCATGTGCTCAATACTAACTTTAATAGTTGTAAGTATGTTCTTATGTGTTTTTTACAAACTATTACATAATGGATATCTTAAATAATATAGTTATCTTGGTAGAGAAAGTAGATGAGCATATAAGATTTCCATTGGGCATAAAAAAATTGTATTATGCTATTACTAGTTCATCCATGTCTATTTGTTGTTCACATGTTATTGATATCCAAGAAAAAATAGGTGATATGATGGTATTCTTTATTGAGTTGCGTCTATGAGGTAAAATTGAAAGCTTTGGAATTCAAATGACCCCATATGATAAATAATGCAATTGTTGTGAGAAGCGATGATATTGCAAAGTTGTTGTTTTGAGCCAAATTTTATGCGCACCCATCCCAAATCTACTCCAAGGTTTGATTGCACATCAACAATTTTGTTTCTAGACATTCAATGTGTTTTATTCATAAATCTATTGAATTTCCAAGCATTTAAGAGATGCTCCAAAAAATAATTAATAAACTAATAGGTGCATTTCCATGACCTTGATATTGAAGGTGTTGACTAAATTTTTGTATACCAAATTTCCTTCAATTTAGAGTGTAAAACTCATTCTTTGGGCTAACTATAATCCATTTTGAAGAGTTAAGATTTTTAGTACTGGGGTCTTATGTTTTGTGCAAAGAGAGTTAGAGGTTCACCCTTTTTATCTCTAATAACACCTCAAATCATTGCACAACTCAAGTTTCCCCAACATAATCAAATTATATTTTAGATAGGAAGACTTTCGTGGTCGCCATACTCAATTTAAATGAAATTTCAAGTTTGAGACATTGCTAAGGCGAGAGATACAACATACGTTAACTCTCAAACCAATAAACTTAGGCATGTCCTCTTGGGATTCTTTCAAGTCTGACATTATTTAGCATTCACATTTCTCCAAATTAACTTATAATTTGATCTTTAATATAATTGAAATTGTTAAAAATAGTGCACACAATGCCACCCTCACCCTCACTAACATGAATTAGTGGTTCTTTCTGTGTAAAAATTCATGTGATGAATCCTTGTACTATGAGCCACAAACAATATGAGACAAAGAGCTAAAATCTCCTTTAGGCCACATGGAGAATTGAGCTTTGCAATCCTTAGTTAAACCCCCTTCCAAAACCTGTGGGCAAAGGTTTAACCCTCTTTAAACCCAATTCCAAAAACCTTGGGGCAAATGGGTAATCCTCTTTAAACCCAATTTCTCAATCCTCGGGCAAAGGGACCGTTGAGTAACAAGTGCGTTTTATCAACTATTATAGGTTTGTAATTGGACATGGTGGTGGCATGGAATGCAATAAATAGTAACAAGTGCGTTTTATCGACTGTTATAGGTTTGTAATTGCACCTAGTGGTGGCATGGAATGCAATAAATGAATTTTAAATATTATTTAAAAAACCAACACAAATACGTGCCAAAGAAATGTATTTCTTCCGAATCCATAAAGCACTTTTTATTAGATACTTTTTCCTTTGCTTCATTTGGGGTAGAAAGCACTCGGATGATTCGTGGACTCTCAAGTGCAAATACAGAGACGATACGATGAGTTCCGAGGTTTCAAACAAACCAAATTTTGCTCCGAATTGGCCGTTTCAGCCTGCAGTAACTCCTGTAACCACACAGAACTTCGATGGTAAGAAGCCCATATTCTCTAACTCTTGAAATTTGTTATAATTACCATTAATTTGAATATAGGGTTTTGGGTGCACTGCAACGGCTGCTTCCCTGAATTCCTAGTTTGTCTATAAATAAAGTTCTGAAATAGCGCACCAGGCGAATCATTTCATTGTTATTAGCTGTAATTTGCATATTATGGACTGTGAGAAGTGGTCCCTAATGATAGCACAATAATGAGTACAGTACTGTAACTATGTATGCATAATGCAGCTCATTTTTTCTCTCAAGGATTCATTTTTGTAGCTTTTGCGATTAAATTACACAATGTTTGTATAAATGCCTTAAATTAGCTTGCTGGCTGTTTCTAAGAATTGACTGAGACTATTTAGCTATAAAAACGCACCCTTACATCCATTTAGGAGTTGTCGTAACTTTTATATCAGAGTTGGCTACACAGGTCCCAGCCAAGTTTGACATTTTAAGGAGAGATGTAGATTCTCTTGGAATTGGAGCCAAAGCTGACATGCTAGCTCTCCTTGCCTATGTAGGGAGTGGGAACCTGTATGGTCATGCTTTGGCTCCATGATGGCTACTTTTTGATGTACTCTGTATTGTTTGGTAATGGAATATCAGCTGCATTTCAAAGAAGATGCTGTTACATAGTTCTTACAGTATTCAATCTGAATCTAGTAATGGGCTCAAGAAAACCTTCTTCAACTGGTCTTAGTTTCTGCACAAGTAGGAAGCCACACCTAGTGTGGGCCCTGGGGAGGTTCAACGGTAACACGCCATGACACTGGACATTATTAGATCAATTTTACTGCTCATTAAACTGGTTAATGCTAGAGCCTAGCATCTGATGCTTAATAAATTAATTTCATGTTTGAAAAACATTTGCATAGATCGTATCGGTCCACTTATGGCAATATGAATGGTCACCTCAATAATTATCCACATGGGATTATTCATAACACACAAACACATGCCAAGGAAGGAGAGTATTAACCTAGAATGGAAAAATATCATACGGATATTCCATTGTGGTAAGATATCTTGTAATTACAATGACATCACTTAAATAACAACTGCAAGCTAGAGAAGGACCATGAGACATGACACTGAAACCATCGAAGATGTTATTACCAGAGTAAGGGAGGATGTTATCACATCAACTCAAGGACTTGCCACTCAAAGCTAGGTTCCTAACCATCGAAGATGTTATTACCAGAGTGAGGGAGGATGTTATCACATCAACTCAAGGACTTGCCACTCAAAGCTAGGTTCCTAACCATCCAAGATCATCGAAGATGTTATTACCAGAGTGAGGGAGGATGTTATCACATCAATTCAAGGACTTGCCACTCAAAGCTAGGTTCCTAATTAGCAAAGCTTTTGGTGAATGCTCACAAATCACTTTTGTCTCACCATTATTAACCATGTGGGAATATATACAACACACACATACATGTGGTGAGGAAGGAGAGTATTAATGTGGAACAAAATCCCATCACAGGGCTATGCCATTGTAATAAGACAATTTGTAATTGCAAGGACATTACATATATAACAACCAAAATCCAGAAAGATCTCACAAGGCATGTCATTGAAACCACTAGCAATATTAGTTCTAGAGTGAGGGAGAATGTTATCACATCAACCTAGGGCTTGCACCCCTTAGCTAGCTTTTAGATCCACAAAGCTTTTGGTGTATTTAATGTCTCATAAGCCACCTCCACAATCCTTATTTATCTGGGATCATTCACGACCCATGCACCCAACACATATACGCATGGAAATGAAAGAGAGTATTAATGCAGAACAAAATTCCATCAAAGGGATATGCCATTCTAATAAGATAAATTGTAATTACAAGGACATCATATAGAGAACAACCTCAAGTTGCATGACACTAAAATCATCTACTATGTCAATACTAGAGTGAGGAAGGACTCTAAAACATCAACCCATGGACTTGCACACTATAGACAACTTCCATATTGAAAAAAACTTTGCGTGATGATAAAACCGTATAACCACCCTTGTCTTAGAATTACAATAAGGAAAACAATGTCAGAAGAAATATGATCTCAATTGGACAACTTCAAATCTGGAATAAAACAACAAAAGATGTCGAAAAGTACTTTGTTAGACTCAAAACAAAAGTGGAGAGAAATTTGTTGCTCAAGGATTGTACAAATATATAGAGTGACAAAAGTGATTCTATGACATGAGTCTAAAGAACATTAATTATCTAACAAAGTTGACTCCATCATGCATGATTATAGATGGACGAATCATCATGCATGGAAATAATGGAGAGTATCTTTAAGAACATATTACCAATTTAGTCTCATCAAATGTTTTCAAGATGAAATATTTTGAATTTGGGATTATGCCAGGTATCTAACATGATAATATATTATTAGATACTATCATAGGTTAGCCCAAGGGGTCCTTATGTAGGAATAAGGATTAATCTATTTCCAAGAGAATTATTCTTCACCAAATGGGTGAATAAAAAAGTAGTGAAGGCTAACTTTGAAGAATTTTGAGGTTCCTAAGAGCTGCCCAACAGGTCTGTCCTTGACCTTATTGGGCACAATTTTCAAGGTATTTCAGGACTGTTTTCTTGCTGTTTTAGGACAGCCACCAGTTCTGATTTTTCTGCCCACTGAATCTGCCCTTAAGCTTTGATTTAATGCTCTTTTAATGCCTCTTGTAGAAGGGGTTAATTAGGATAGTTTTGCTGTCCAATGTTAGCTCTTTCAACATGCATTAAAACATAAAATACTCTATATCTTTTCCACTAAATGCTGATAAGGAAATAAGCAAACCACAAGATATATACACATGTATTTTTGGTCAACATGACCCTGGAAAACCCCCCATGGGGAATACCAGTAGGAAAGAAATTTTATTATGGAGATCTCGGGCAAAATTAGCAACAAAGAAATAACACAAAGGAACCTGATACAATAACCAACTCCACTTGAGCTTGGCTTTGGAGTTCCCTTGGGATTTGTTCCCTCCTTGGGATTTGCACCCCTCTTGAAGTTTGCGCCCCCTTTTCTGCTTGCCTGCTAGCTTGATGAATGCGCCCAAGATGCTTGTTGTGCCCTCTCACTTGCTTGATGCACCCTCTCACTTGCTTGATGCGCCCTCTTTGGTTGAAGTGCCCCTCTACAAGCTCGTACCCCCTCTTCTCAAGGTCCGCCCCTTCACTTAGCTTATGCGCCGTCAACCACTAGTGTGCCCTTCCTCAAGCTATGCGCCCCTTCTCACAAAGTGCGCCCTCAAGCCTTGCTTGCGCCCTGCCTTCTCAAAGGTGTGCCCTCTTCTACCAAATCTCTTTCTCTTCTCCTCTCCTTCACTCAACTCTCTCAAGTGAACAATGAAACCCTTTCCCTCCTTTAGCCTCATCCTTAGGCTAACTTATGAAACCAATGGCCAAGATTAGATCTAGACCAACCAAGATCAAGGGTTGAGAATGTCTGCAATCTACTCATCGGTCATAATATACTCAAGTTGAATTGCCCTTCGCTAAACCCAATCTCGAATGAAGTGGTAT
>ML794777.1:310321-320484 GCA_009831015.1 Picea engelmannii
GGGAAAATTGTGATAGATTCAGGGTAGCTGCTCAAGATAAAGCACACAATTGATGGGATCATAGATAAGTAAAAGTCCAAATTTGCGGCGAGAGGATTCTCCCATAGAGAGGAAGTTGACTATGGTGAGACTTTTGGTCCAGTTTGTAGATACATTTCTATTAAAGTTATCATGTCTATTGTATTAGTTTTTGGTTGGCCTTTATACCAGATGGATGTAAAGATTGTTTTTTTTAATGGTGTCATTGAAGAGGAAGTGTACATTAATCATCGAAGGGGTTTTGAGGTGCATGGGTGAGATACTCATGTGTGCAGGTTGAAGAAGGCCCTTTATGGCTTGAAGCAAGCATTATGTGCATGGTACTCAAGGATTGATGAGTACTAACTGACTTTGGGCTTCACCAACACTGTTGCAGATCCTAACGTTTATTAGTTATATGATAAATCTAATTTGCTTGTCTTGTTTTTACATGTAGATGACTTGATTCTTATAGGTAGTTATGAGAAGCTCATTGCATGGTGTAAGGAGAAGTTGGCCAATGAATTTGATATGGAGGACATTGGCCTTATGCATTACTTTCTGGATCTCTAGGATTTGTATGGTGTAGGTGAGGTCTTCCTTGGGCAAGGGAAGTACACAATGGAGATTTTGAAGAGATTTTAGGTGTTGGGTTGGAAACCCTTGGCCACCTTTACTGTAGTGTAGCTAGGGAGGTAATGGGGGGCTGAAGGGCCCATAGTGACAATAGTGGAGGCCATTCAATTTAAGGTGGACTAGGTCCACTATATTATTAAATAAGGCCCACTATTGTAGTTAGATATATTAGTGTGAACATAATAAATATAAGAGGGCTTACTAGAAGGTTCCGCTTCTACAAGATTCCTCTAGAATGTTCTTACTACTTAGGTAGTAGGTAGCACTATATAAAGGGGGTATGAGCAATGTAATGGGCAAGTTAAGAAGTATTTTATTTGGAGTGGTAGCTCATTAGGAGGTTGGCCCCTCGAAGAGGCAAGTGAACAGGAGTGGATCCCTTCTGTAATAGGATCTATTGTATGGTGTTGCCCTACACTAAGGGTTTGATAATAATAAAGTGGGAGTTATTCTATATTGTTCTTGAATTTGTTGTGGTGTTTTTGTATTCAGATCTTTGGAACCTAACAAGTGGTATCAGAGAACTTTCTTTGGTCACAAAAAGGAGATTTTTTTTTCTATTTTGTAGCTTTTTCAGGAAGGAAAAAAGAGGGCTGCGACACTCCAAAAAATTCCTGTGGCTTTCTGTGCATAATTTTCAGAAATTGGTTGTAGATTTGAGTTCCTCTTAGAAAAATAACCAATTTAAAAAAAAAAAATCGTTTGAAACGGAGTTCGGGAAGTGAAGTTATCAACCTTTTAAAATCTGCAAATTTAAAGGGTTTTTCCGTTGACGACCGCGCGATTTTGCTGATTTCTGTAGCAATTGGTGCCGAATTTGCCCAAACAAATTACAGATTTGAATTCCTCTTGCAAAATTAGCCCATTTAAAAAAAAACGTCTGAATCAGAGCTCCAAAAGTGAAGATATCGTTGATTTAAAATCAACCATTTTCTAGGGTTTTCGTGACGACGACAGGACTGCAGAGCTTATAGCCTTTGACAGGGTGCTCATATTGCTACCAAATTAGTGACACTGGATAGAGAATTTTAAGAGATTTCTTTTGGTATATTATATGTGTTGTTTCCAATGAATATTTGCTCTCGACTCCTCATGGAAATTCAACGGGAGTTTGAAGCCCTCAAGACAAAAGTTCATAGAGTGAGTTGTAACCTGGAGATCATCAACCAGAGATATAACATGGAGTTCATCGACCATCACGTCATGGATGAATATAATCAAGAAACATATGCTTGGTCTTCTTGGGAGGCTGAATGTAATGATTGGTATATGGATAGTTGTCATTTCTGGGATGATAACCACTTCCATCTTCTATTTGATAATGACTCTACTCCACCTTATGTAGAGCACATTTTGATGAGTAGACAAGAGCCTTCTATGCATATCTTTCCTTAGTCTTCTTATTCTCCAGTACTAAAGGATGATTTTTTGGTCAGCTGTACATAGTTGGATACACATGACCAGTGTCGATCTCTGGAGTATCATTTTCAATTGGCTATTGAGTTTCAATATCTTCAACATGGAGTTCACATGAGCACTTGGACATGGGACCCAGGTTTACAGTGGTGATTGGACTACTTCAACATGGTGGCCAACACTTCTACATGGGACCCTAGTTGTCTAGCCTACTTCAACATTATGGTCCACACTTATCCATGGGACCTTGGTATATGGTTGTACTCTTTCATCACAAGCATTGAGGACAATGCTTTCATAAGGGGGATGGAATGTAGTGTAGCTAGGAAGGTAATGGGGGGCCGAAAGGCTCGTAGTGACAATAGTGGAGGCCATTCAATTTAAGGTGGACTAGGTCCACTATATTATTAAATAAGGTCCACTATGGTAGTTAGATATATTAGTGTGAACATAATAAATGTAAGAGGACTTATTAGAAGGTTTCGCTTCTAGAAGGTTCCTCTAGAATGTTCTTAGGTAGTAGGTAACACTATATAAAGGGGGTATGGGCAATGTAATGGAAAAGTTAAGAAGTATTGTATTTGGAGAGGTAGGTCATTAGGAGATTTCCCTCTCGAAGAGGCAAGTGAACAGGAGTGGATCCCTTCCGTAACAGGATCTATTGTATGGTGTTTCCCTACCCTAAGGGTTTGATAATAATAAAGTGGGAGTTATTCTATATTGTTTTTGAATCTATTGTGGTGTTTTTGTATTTAGATCTTTGGAACTTAACATTTACGACGCCAAATCTAAAATTATTTGTAGATTAGACTCATATTTGGTAGATATGATTGTGTATAGGCAGTTGATTGATTCCTTGATGTATCTTGTGAATACTCGGCTTGATATATGTTTTGTAGTGAATACTATGAGCCAGGTCGTGGTTGAACGTTGGCAGATTCATCGTATAGTTGGCAAGCATGTGCTTAGATACTTTAAAGGAAGAGTGCATTATGGCATGAGGTACGAGGGAGATGGTGAGTTGCTACTGCATCGTTTTGTTGATTTAGATTGGGTAGGAGATGCAATTGCTAGGAAGTGCACTTTTGGTTTTTGTTTCAGTTTGGGCAAGTGTATGATTTCTTGGTTTAGTGGGAAGCAGGTGATAGTTGCACTCAGTTCAAAAAAGGGAGAGTAGATGGCAACTTCAACAGCTTGTTGTGACTTGCGAGGCCATTTGGCTTCACAAGTTGATGGTAGAGTTAACTGATGAGATGTTGGAGCCCATTGTCGGCTACTGTGACAATTAGAGTTGCATTAGGCTATCTAAGAATCTAATATTTCATGATTACTCCAAGTACTTCAACATTTGGTACCATTTTCTTAGAAACTGGGTTCAAAAGGGAGTAGTGGTTCATGAGTATGTTCCTTCAAATTTGCAGGTAGCATATACTTTGACCAAGGCCTTGGCTAAGGGAAAGTTTGAGCTTTTGGGGAAGAAACTTGGTATGGTGGAGAGCACCTTTCTCTCAAAGAGATAGTGTTAATCTTCTTCATAATTGTTCAGAAAATCCACAGTATTATTATTCGTTTGTCGATGTTTCAGATCCATATCAGGATCCATCTTTAGGACACCTCTCACCACTCTTCCTTGCGAACAATTCTGAAGACAATTCTCAGCACAGAAATCTTAATAGTGTTATTCTTATTTGTTGCTTCGAGTGTTCTCCTTCTTTAGCTGTGGTGTATTTGTCAGATCTGTTCCAAGTTGGACCTTTGACGTGAATATGCTTGCTACTATAGAGAGGGCACATGAGACAGAGTCTGATAGGGTGCAACATTGGTTTCTAGGCTTTCAATGACATAGGGTGCATGTTTGTAGATTCCATGGTTAGAAAGGGACAGATCCCAATACAGGGAGGTGCAGTGCATGTGGAGTTTGGCTATCGTTAGAGGATGTAGATGCAGATCCCTAGGTGAGTTGTGTGCATGAGTTCATGCACTCAGTCTACTCCAGCAGGTGTTCTGTTCAAGGCAGCATTTTCCATGCAACGGGGTTTACTAGGGTTAGGGTTTCACTCTATACATTGGGGTGCCTCATTGCATGTATCAAGATTTGTTGTGGTTTCCTTTTGTCTCTTGTTTTATAAAAGAGACTCAGGATGCTTTACTGGTGTGTTTAGACAGTTAGAGTTTTGAGATTATTGTGTTGTAATTCTTTCTTTTCAGTTAATAGAGAGTGATGTGATTGAGTGCTACAAATAAAGTTTTCTGTTCGTAGATCTATTATCCCTTTATCCGCTGTTTTGATAGGGGTAAACTTAACTTTAGTTTCTTAGCCTAGTGTTTTGTTTAAGGATTGAGATATGCTTACCATGTATTGATAATTTTTATACTAAGTATGTCAAACTCCTCTTTTTGAGCCATCAAGAATATGAAATTAGAAGACTATGAGACATAAACATTGCTTCCAGAAACTCACCTTCAAGCCTGTCTTTGTACTTAAGCCATTATTCAATGCAGCAGAGGTATCGTTGCAATTTACAGGGAAATATAAATTGAGCTCTCAGGAGTCAATTAACACAGTCACCACTCAGTAATTCTTCAGTGCGTTTGTCTGCTGTGACCGATAGCTTTCTTCTTTCTCTGACCTAGGAATGTGTTTTTGACACTGTAAGCAGATCTTCAAATCTGCAATAATGTGAATGATTTTACAAGAAATCTGTAGGTAACAGTCTTCAGAATGACTAATCATCAAGAATATGATACATTGGTAAAGAATACCACATGTGGCTTATCACCAGTGTATAAAGACTGCACCAAGATGACAGAAACGTCATGATGCCTCTCTTCCAACATGTTCCAGCACCTACGTGAGACATGGATTATTTAAAGCTAGTAGTTGCTCAATATTTGCAGCTGGGAGATATTTGTTTCCCCTATTCAATGAATTCCCGAAACATACATAACAAAGGACACCTCCATTAAAGCCTATCGTTTTGGCTGAAGCCTGAAGGCACCTTCACAAAGATTAGCACCAAGAATGGCAACTAGCAGCCATCCCAGGTGATTTGAGATTAAATATTTAGCTTTCTGTGCTCAGAATTGTTTAGTAGATTTAATGCATCCAAGGGTGGTAGTAAAACCATGCAATTGGCACAGAACTTGAGTCATTTCCATATCACATCATTCTTACACAAAGCAAAGACATATGGCTTGGAATAAAATTGCACATATAATAAAAATATGTGCACTGGAAGTCTGAAAAGGGGGATGCAATGGAGGTGGTCCTATGCTCACAATCAGAAATACCACAGATAACCCAAACCTCCTCTGTATGATGCAGGTACTATGATGTGCACCTTGGTGCATGTTTGGTGAGAGGAGAGGTAACAATGTGCCCAAATGACCTCCACATTATGGTTGATACCATTGATGAAAAGATTGGCATTGGCAAAAAATCACCAAGGGTCTGGACATTGGAAACATTGGTGAAAAATTGCCAAAAAATGTCAAACCGTGACACACATTAAAAAACACAAATAAATTCATTGTTTTCGAATTTTTTAAAATATAAGGCAACAACAACATCAAATAAGCTCGTTGACACATAAACATGGAAAAACCATTGATATATATGATGTAATGGATGGCAAATGATACATCAAAGTCGATACTGAATCCTGATAGCTGTCCAATCAAGGACTCAATACTAGACAACCAATACAAAATGACATCAGATATATATAAATGTATCTCGTCATCATGAGTCATCTACAATGACAAATCTAGCAGCTAGCTGTAGATTCCCTCTCCCCCTTTATGGGAAAAGGTAATGGTTCGTTTGCCACTAGAACGTCCTACATCATGCTTCTAACAGTGAGTGGTGGGTGTATGCATATGAAACTGTCTAGAAGGTGGTGCTAACATTGGCACATTAACCTTCTCATTGTCAAAGTCCTCCTCCCATAACGGCTGTGCATCATTCCCCCTTGCCCCATGTCCTTGCTGCTATAACTCCTCTTGTTACCACTCAGGTGCCTGCTCTATGATAGGTGTCTCGTACTTCACCCTCCACTGAGACATTATGTCAATGTTTTCCAAGGTAATGGTGTCCAGGTCAAGGATTTTCTCAAGCTGTCTCACCCACAGTTGGAGATGGTAGTGGAAATAAACCATATCATTTAGGTGTTGAAAGTCTAACCTGTAAGAGGGTCATAAATTATAATAAATTTAAAGAGTCTTGAGAACCATAAATATGTTAAAGGGTAATAAATTATGATAATTGTAAGTGCTAAGTTCTAACTTGTAGTGCTTCCTATTGTGTTCGCAACTTGATGTGCTACAAGTTTGGTCTAACACCCAAATGACAAATTTCCGCAAAAGTGGTGCTTTTTCATTATAATTTCTCCACCAAATATCTACAACAAATAAGAAAAAAAGACTTAAATTACATTTCATTACAGTAGCAAATAGGAAATAAAGAAAATATAATTCAAGTTTGAAATAAAACACAATTAAAATTCTAAATTCTAATGGCTTACTTGGCATTACGATCTTCCTTTCTTGGACAGCAGTGTCAAAACCAAATAGTTTGTTGGCGTTCCTATACATCTGCATCTGCAATAAATAGTTCTATGAGCTTCCCGATCAGGTACTGTCCTCTAAAAATGTGTAAGGAACCCCATGGAAATCAAAATCACGAGTAAGCAAAGGGAGTGTTGAGGACAAGTGCTATTACATGAATGGGATGATGGAGCATCTTGGTCCATCGGTCATTAATCAAATCCCAGATCATCATATATTTTTCATGTCCATGGGTACCCTTTCCCAAATAATAAGATTGGATAGCTTCTTTGACCCTATCCATGTTGTGTACAAGTTGCCCATTGCAGGCTTATCCCCATCAATCAAGGGAAGAACTTTTAGTAAAGGTTTGCTAACTGTGCACACTTCCTCTGGCCAGTTTGTCCCATCTTCATGTTCACCATACTGTCAAAATGGGTCTAAACCTTTGGCATATTGGCAAGGTAATTTTCAACTTCGAACTTCAAACCTAGGCAAAAGTGCTGGTAAAACACAGACCACTTGTAAAAGAAACAGACCTATAAATCATTCTATGACCGATGAAAAAATGATAATAAAAGGCAAGCAACAAGCACTTTGAAAACCCTTGCATAAATCTGGAAAAAAACTAGTTAGAGGGTGGTTATGAAATCCCTGGCAGATGAAAACTATAGGTAGATAGAAATCAATCCCCATATCAAGAAAAAAATGTTTGATGATCATGGGAACGATTATTTGGCTCTCCTAAGATTGATTGTTGATGATGATAAACTCCTTCCCTCTCAATCACCAACTGCTGCAAAGACAAATAACCCTAAGAAATTGGATTTCGCCACTTTATGAGTGATTTGCCGCTGCTTGGCGGTTTTTGTGGCTTGTGGTATGGTTTTTGAGGAAAAAAGGTGATTCTTCCCATTTCCCTGAAAATTGCAATTTTAGGGCGCAAATTCTTGTTTCTTTTTTGGAATCACAAATTATATGTATTTGTTATGTTCTACATGGCTTGTGAAATGATGTTTTCTTTTGACAAGTCTGTGTTTTTGGTGCAGAAGCAATGAAGATGCCAACACAAGCAAGGGATTCTTCTAATTTGTTGGAAGCTTTTTCAGGGCCTTATCCAGAACGGCCAGGTGTTGCTGACTGTGCATATTATAGTCGTACAGGCAGCTGTGGGTTTGGTATGAATTGCCGCTTCAACCATCCTCCCAATCGGAAACAGGTGATTCTATCGAAACATATGTGATTCTATCGAAACATATGAAAATGCGCAGGTGTTCCAACAGCTCGAAAGCATAGAGAGATAAATTGTAATTGTTGAATACATGGGTCGAGATTGGAAACAATGGCTAACATCTAAAAATTCTCCACCCTTGATTTGATTAGCGCTCCTGATGGCCGGTGATCGTTCCAGAACTGTTAACATTCATTAAAATTCCAGTGGGAAACAAAATTATGAGTGAAACTAACAGTATTCTTGCATTGAATTCTTCATTGAAACAATGGATGCAATTACCAGCAGTGATTAAATATGAATAAGCAGCAACAATCTCACAAGAAAAATTGAGCACCACAAACACAGAAATCTCCCAATAGAAGACATAATGGACACGATGTTTACCTTGGAAACCCAAATGGGAAAACCAGCTTCGAATGGGGGTTAAGTGATTCATTCGGCAATCTCTGGTTACAATGCTATTCATTCTCCTCTTCTTGGCCAAAAGACCGATTGAGGATGAGATTGAAGGAGGAAATAGAAAGAGCTGGGGGGTAGGAGGAAGGCCAACAGCGATGCCCTTTACTTCCCATTCCTCAACCTTCTTTCCTATTCAATTTTCTTATTACATTTAATTCTCTATTTCCCTCTCACATTCTCATTTTTGTCTTATTCGACTTTCACATTTATATTGCTTACATGGTTTGCTGACCTTTATGAATTGTTAGTTTAATCTTGCGGGTACTGAGTCTTACACCCGTTCGTCGGTTCAGATCCATTTCTAATCAATTGGATTGTTAATTTTGAGTCTCATTAATCTATTTTTTGGTCATTCATGGACATTAATAAAATTATCCTATCTTAGATTATCTTATCTGGCTTCTGGATTCCTGTTCTTTTAATATACTTTGTGACTATGTAGTGTATTGAAATACTAAATTCTGGAATCTTAAAGTGACTTGATTTTCCTATTTGCTCCCTTGATAAAATCATCTCTCCTACCCCCCTCTTCTTCACCTTAGAACTTTAGAAGTTGATAGAAATCATTTAGATTGTCGTTTCATGGATAATTCACATCTTCCTTTGAACAACAATGCCCCTTAATAAAGAACTTGAAATCTCAATGAATTCTTGTATTCTCTGTCCTTTTACATTGAATTGGCTACAACTCTGTTTTGTCTTCTATTACAATTTATCTATCCAAGTTTCTAAGGAATTTGTGATGATTTATGGTAATGAAATTGATGCTTTTTAAATAGACAAGGGCCATTAGCTGGATTTCAGAGAGAGCAAGACTACGACTGTACTTGACTGCCTTTGTTCCCTTTCTCGGATCAGAAAATCCATTCCATTTAAAGTTTCTAGTTTAAAGCTTCTTGAAATAAGATATGAATACTAACGACCTCTCTGTCAATCCAACTTCGACCAGCAGTGAATAAATTTATTTTTTGGGCCAAAAAAGTTGTTATATTAGACTTTAGTTGTTTCCTAATTGAGGAAATGTTACAATTTATATCAAACAAAAATTTCAGCCTCCAAAAGGTTGGTCCACCATAAACAAAACTTGAAAGAAACCAGCTGGCTTTGAATCAATTTCGCAAACAACTGATAACAGAAAACCCTGAACTAACTATAACATTATTAATGACCTAGACTGGCTTAAATATGGCTGAGAATGCATCCTTAACTAGATGGTTTAGTAGTTGGTGCATTTTCCCACAGATATGATTTCTCTTCTTCAATGTACACTAGGTCTCTACATGCCACCATGTTGTCAACCAATGTTTATAAATATCTCATTCCTTTCCCGTCCAAATCCAAGATCATGCATTGTATCTAGATTCTAAAACAGTTGTTCCTGAGCACCTTCCGATTTCTATCCAGTTCATATCACTTCCTGTTGAGGTGCTTGATTTCAGTTGAATAACGTGTTCTAGTTGATCCAATCTTCTCTTTAAAGTTTCCTGTTTTTCACGAATGTTGTGTGCCACTTCCTCGTCTCCCTACTCTATCTATTCTATCTTATTCCCCACCACTTTAAATCTAGGTGAGTTTCTTCTGATTTGGGAAGCAATGGTGTAGAAAATTCTTCGGGCTTGCAAGAGACAAGGTCTTAAATGGATGATCAATTTTGTGGTTGTACTAGGTGTGCTTCTTGGATGAACCTATCAAACGAAGGCCTAGTTGAGAAAACTTGATGACAAAGTTCTTGGGTGAATTGAGCAATAGACATGAGTCACTTAAGATAATGGCGATTTTTTTGTTAGCTTTTGGGGTTACTCCCAAAGTGTTTTCACCTAGCTAGGAGAGTCTCCTAGTCCCTTGGTGATGCTTC
>ML794777.1:351331-367821 GCA_009831015.1 Picea engelmannii
TCTTGGAAAATAGGAAAACTGCTAAAAATAGCAATTTCCTCCAAAATTGATGAATATGCCTCTAAAATGTCTCCACCTCTTAAAATGGACTCTAATCCTTGGAAAACTTGTCTCTAATCTCTGTGAAAGTTGTCTTTGACTACCAGCTTGATGAAAGTTAGGTGGCTCTTAACCCTCTAGTTGCATAGGCAAATATGGAGGTTAACACTGCCAAGGGAAAGGATCCGCATGTGAAGATGTGAATGAGTAGCCATACAAATGTCTAACTCTTTAGTCACCGTATGGAATTTGTACAATCGTTGTTGTATGGAAATTGTACAAAAAACATGTTGCTGTATAGATTTCTAATTTGCAGTCACTTATCACTATACATTTTGTTGTACAGTTTTATCCATCTATCGTCGTATAGCTCAACGTCAATTGTATAGTTTCCAAGATGAAAAGGGAGAGTTGCCACACTATGGAATGATCGAGTCAAGAAAAAAGGTTTTGCTCTAGCTGGCATGATTATTCGTATGGTTTCTATTCGTGGGAAATTAAAAAGGAGTTTTAGTCAAATCGATGCCCAACGTTAATTTCAATAACAGTTCTCACTGATTTCCACTAGAAATATGATTTTATTCATTGATTTTATTTTTCTTGCATTGTTTTTGAGCTGATTTGATTGGTTTGGGCAATATTGTTCATAGGGTTGACACAGAATTTGTGTTTTCAATGGAAATCCCATTAGAAAAATATTATGGTTTCAATTTCCACACTTGGAAAGTGAAAAATTAGATGCAGCTAATGAACAAGAACCCGTGGGGAATAATAAAAGGGACTGAGCAACCACCCATAGATCAAAATAAATGGTTGGAATGATAGAGCAAAGATGACAAAACCAAAGCCATTGTTGGCCTTGCCCTCCTTGGTTCAGAGTTACATCACATAGATCTGGAAAAATCATCCAAGGAAATCTAGAGGAATTGGATTAAGTTGTTTGGAGCAAAGGAAGTGAATGCAAAGTTCTGTTTGAAGCTTCAGTGGTTCATATTCAAGATGCCCATTGAAGTCATAACGTCTAACCACTCCGAAAAAACGCGTTACAGTCTACAGACTACAATCACGGTTCACCGCCGACTTCCAAGTCACATTGAACTCTTGGCAATGGTCATGTCATGCTGCAACCTGCAGGTGGAAAGTTCGAAGTTCGAACTGTTAGGCGCCGGCGAGTGGACTGGACTGAGATGGTTCGAGTTTGGTAGGCACAGGCAAGTTGATTGGACTAAGATGGTTTAAGTTTGGTAGGTGCGGGTAGAGAACTTCGGACCAAACTGTGGACAATTCGAACTTCGAACTGTTAGCTCGCTGTAGCATGTTGAAAAATGCGGACGATGGAACCTACAATAATGACGGCCGAGAACTTCGAACTGTTAGCTCGCTTTAGCATGTTGAACAATGCGGACGATGGAACCTACAATAATGACGGCTGAGAGTGCTACTGCTACAACCTACAACAACGATGGTCAAGAGTGCTACAACGTCAGGCAGAGGGAGAAATGCAGTCAGGAGTGCTACAACTAGACTTTGGGAGGGTAAGTGAGCGGGAAACCCACAAACCGTGAGAGGGAAACCCAAAATCCATACAGATGAGTGAAAACCACCACGCAGAAACGAGTTTAGGGTTTGAATTTAAAAAAAAAATACATGCTTTGAATTTCCGAGTCGAATTTCCTAGTTGAATTTCCTAGTCGAATTTCCAAGAATTTGCTGAATAATTTGCCCAGAAATTCAAATTTGTGTTCGAGTTCGAGTTCGATTGGAAATTCATTGAATTTTAGGCGAATTAATTGAAACTGGTTTGAAATTTGGCGAATTTCAAATTTCAAGCCTGAAATTCGCCGAATGCGGTGACATATGTGATGACCCTACTAAAGAAATGACATTTTATGCATTTTAAGAAGCTCACGCTTTGAAGGTAGAAAGGGATCTAATGTAGATATAGCTCAACATCGATGGCTGCCTAGATAGTTCGAGAGTTTGTGAATCTTGGGAATTATACACTTACGAGGGTCATGAGATAGCCAAATGGGGCACTGTGGATGTAGCTCAATATGGATGGTTGTCCAACTAAGTTACCGGACATGTCCAAAACTCCAGTGTGTCGCGTATCCTTAGTGTCAGACACGACACACTGAAGATACGTGCCAGACACGTGCTTGTCACTTGTCATGTTCACAGGACACCTGCCAAACACTTGTCCTGAAAATAGGACAAGTGTCTTGCACAAAAAAGGACCTGGGTTCATGTTTTCTCATGCAAGTTGCAACTGTGAGGTGTTTCAGTGTGCAGTTGAGGGTTATTTTGCCTTACTAATGCTATTTAAAGAGGTCCTCACTCCCTCCATTTCACCCACCGTAGTAATTAATGGTAATATTAAAAGTGACATTCTCCTTTATCTTTCATTTTCATCCTTTTACTTAAATTTTTAACATTACCATTAATTGTTTCAGGATGTTTGGGAGTGGTTCCAACCTCATTGGACTTCATATGAAAAAAGTAGAATTTTAGGTTCCATTCAAAATTCAACAGACTTAACGGTTTTCGGGATTTCAAGATTGGCATAATTGCAATGTTTCCATTGGATTCTATCATGTATGAGGGTATGGAACTGACATTTAATCAAGGGCACCAAGCTCTTTATCTACCTCGATGTTGGTGGCATTGATTATTGAACTCTTCTATCACAACCCTAGTAAAAATGTACCCTTCACTCAAGTATAACTCTTAATTTGAACTCTTCTCTTTGTCATTGTGTTAGGTGACTTAGTGGTGTATGTGCACACCAACCTTCGTCTTATTTACATGTAGAGAGAAGAGTGGTTGAAGGGAAAGACAAAGATGTGGGATGTGTTTCCTGATGATATGGGTTTGGACAATAGTGTTGAGTTGGCATTAGCCAACTTGGATCTTAATGAACCAGTTCTAGAGCCGGTCACTTTTGATGATGGTGATCCTCTTGAGGGGTCATCCTCCACATCAACAAATGCATAGATTGCATTGGATATAGAGGAGGAGGAGGATGGAGGAGAGAGCAGTGGTAGTTATGGTGATCTTGATGATTATCACATGGAGGACTACTGACAATCACGACTGATGAGTCATGAGATTCTTCCATCTATAGTTATAGTATCTACAATATGGCTGTTTTGTATTTGCCATTGACATTCCCACCTATAACTTCAGTGACTCTCAATATCTATCGACATTGTAATACATTTTGATTTTGATGACTTAATAAGATTGAGAATGCTGCAACTTATGGTTTTAATTTCTTGTGTGTTCAGTGTTTGTCATTTGATCATCATTGATGTTACAATGTATTATGTTACATGTTTTGTATCATGTAAATCTTCTAGTTTCTAACAAAATATAAATCTTTGTGTCTATATTTCATTTTAGTATAATTTTCAATTTTTTTCATATATATAATTCTTTCACATATATATATATATATATATAAACGTGTTCTCCGTATCTTGTTTTTGTTCAGATTTGGGTACCTTGGAAAGTGGTCCCCTTGTGTTTGTGAGTCTCTAAACACAAAGGGGGAAATATTTGACCCTCAACTTTTACTTTATGTTATAAAGTCACTTTGACTTTATAACATCATTAATGACAAAGTACTTTAAGTTATAAAGTCAAGTTGATTTAATAAAGTCGTTAATGAGGAAAAAGTGAACTATGGAAACTTAAGTGAAAAATGAGATTTAATCTCATTCATTCATTTTGGAGTTTGGCTTAGATCTAATCTGGGCCATTGGTTTCCTAGGTTAGCCTAACGATGGGTTAAAGGAGACAAAAGGGCAAAGGAGAGATTGATTATTCACTCTTGAGCTTAGAGTGAAGGAGGAGAAGAGAGAAAAACTTGGGGAGGCAAGGAGGGTGCACTCTGGAGATGAGAGGGGCGCTTGAGAGCTTGAGGTCGCTTTCTTGAGAGGAGAGGGCACAAGCAAGGAGCAAGGGTGCATCCAAGGAGAGGAGGCACACTTGCTAGAGGAAGGACGCATCCAAAGCGGGGAGGCGCACTTGCTAGAGGAGGGGCGGACTTGTGTGAAGTGCGCACCAAGCTAAGGAGAGGAGGTGCACTAAGTTTGGGGTGCAAACTCCAAGGCAGGGCAAGACAAAGGCAAAGGCAAAGGCAAGGCAAAGCAAGTTTGAGGGGGCGCACCAAGGCAAAGGGTGCATTCTTCAAAGGCTAGCAGACACAAGAAAAGAGGGGCGCATTTCTTCAAGGGAGGCGCAAACTTCAAGAGGAACTCCATTGCTATGCTTGGGAGGAGCTAGCTTATGTATCAAGTTCCTCTTGTGTATTTCCTTTTTGCTATTTTGCATGAGATCTCCATATTAAAATCTCTCTTAATGGTTTTTCCCATGGGGGTTTTTCCAGGGTCATGTTGACCAAAAACACTTGTGTTAAATTGTCATGATTTGCTTATTTACTCTCAGCATAGTAGGTGATAAAGATCCTAGAGGGTATTTTCTATTTTGAAGTGTAATGATTGTGCTAACAATGGAAAAAAGTACTTCCTATTGAAACCCATTCAAAGAGAAAGCTTCAAAGGGGCATTAAATCACTTCCTATAGGGCAGATTTAGAGGGCATAAAGTTCATATTTGTTGGCTGTTTTGGACAGCAAGATAACAAAAGTAAAACAATGAGAAAAACAGTTTGAAAGTACCTTGAAATTGGTGCCCAACAAGAGGTCACATGACAAGCTTGTTGGGCAGCCTTAGGAACCTCAAATTTCTTAATGGTATCAGAGCCTAAGGGCACGTGAGTTGGCTGCTATAGTGGCAAACAGTTTGCAGATTTTTCACTTGTTGGGAAGCTTCATTTTCACACTTGAGTTTTGTGTGTTGGAGGCAGATTTGTGTTGTTTAATGTTGCTCAATTTTGTTTGGTCAGAGTAGCATCAGTTTTTAGCATCAGATGGAAACCATATTGGTTGCAGGTTTGAGGGTGGAGGATAGGCTTGCGGGGGCAGGCAACTGGTCTCTGTGGAAGGCCAGGATAGTCTTGATCTTGGAGGAACTTGAGCTATGGGATATTGTGGAGAATCTCGTAGTACCTCCTACAGATGCAGTGCTCATGGCTGAGTTCCGAAAGAGGAACATTAGGGCCAAGAGGACTGTCCTTGATGCGTTCAATGACCATGTCATTCCTCACATTTCTGGTAAAAAGTTTGCATTTTAGATGTGGCAGTCATTATGCGGTCTTTCCCAGAGTCCTAACCAGAACCAGAAGATGGTGCTCCAAGTGAAGCTAAGGGGCACCAAGATGACAAAGACAGATACAATTACCTCATTCCTCATGATATTTTCTCAGATTTGTAATGAGTTGGCAGCAGTTGGCGAGATAGTAGATCCCTCGAAGTTGGTGAGGACAACCTTAAACGACTTCTCCAAACTTTGGGAGAGTTTTGTACGAGGTATTGTGGCTAGAGAGCATATGCCCAGTTGGGAGAGGCTCTAGGATGGCTTTGTGCAAGAGGAGCTTAGAGTTGGCTTCAGATCTTCTAGTCAGCAGCAGGGTGAGGATGGTGATGAGGGTGATCTTGCTCTTTTGGCAAAGGGAAAAAAGAAGACCAAGCAGGGGCCCAAGGGTGGGGCCAAGCAATAGGAGAGAGGAGGTGAGCAATAGAGGGATATCAGCAAAGTGAGATGTTTTTCTTGTAACCAGATGGGGCACTATGCTGGTCAGTGTCCCAAGAAGAAGAAGAAGAAACATGGTGGTATTGCAGCGGCAACAGAGGAGGAGGATAGGAGTTTGTCTCTTAGCTTGAGAGGGAGTGTTCCTTGATAGTTTGTTGTTCGAGAGTTGAGTCATCATCCAACATCTGGTACATTGACAGTGGAGCATCTGGTACATTGTAATTGACCAAATCCCCTTTTGCAGATTGGTCAAACCCTAATTGTATTATGAAAATTAAGAAGTCGGCCCCCAGGCCTAATTAAAGTGGTTTTAAACACTAAGAAGACAAGTCGGCCCTGCCCAGTGAAGAGACACTTTTCCAGCACCTGCCAACCAGTATAAATAAAGGAAACCAACACCTCATTATCTTACTCACTCATTCGCTCAACAAGTGTGCAAGTTTGGTGGCTGCAGTTGGGAGCAAGAAGAGAGAGGCGTGTTGCCGTCCTTATACACACTTGCAAACGTGAGCTAAGTCCTACTCACTTAGTGTGTCCTTGGAGGCACAATGCCTAGGTTCAAAGCCCATGCTATCACTTTGACTTGAACCTCTTCCGTCTATGCTTACTCCTAGGGAAGCCAAGGGGGGTAGACCCTAGTTACTAGATGAGATTAACGTTTGAGTTCTAGGAGTTGGTTTTAATTAGTTAAAAGGTTGGGGGAAAGATCTAGCCTATGATGCAAAGGCAACAATACAATGTGCAACAATCCAATATGACAATCAAGCCTTTCCTAGGACAACTAAGACTAGTGCCTAAGATTGGGCAAGGGGTCAACTAGAGTTTTAGGGATATAAATTACACAAGATTACAAAGATTACAATCTACTTCACAACAAGATTAGATACAAACTAGATACAAAATTACAACAAAGAATATCAAAGTGATACTAAACACAAGATACAAAAATGATACAATTATGAACAAAGATACAAAGGTACAAATACTAACTAAGTTGCTTGATTGTGCAGGAAATGGAAGATACTCAAATGGGAAACATTCATCAACACATCAAGCCTAGCATGCTCAACAATAGAGTGTCTCCCAAAGGGATGCACAACTCTATTGTGACCGCTTTCAATGGCAAACAAAATTACACAAAGTCCAACAAGGAAGTGCCTCCAAAGGATGCACAACTTCTTGAGTGACCAAACCACGAATGTGAATACACCACTTAACAGAAAAAAAGAAATGCTTAAAGGAAAGCCTCCAAAGGCACAACTATGGCTACTTAGATATTAACCCATAACACATAAGATAAACTTGCATAAATGTAAATATGAAGTGAAAGTTGCTTGCAAGATTAGTTAAGTGCCAACCACAAAAGATGTGCCAAGTTGATGCCCAAAGTTGAAGTAAATTAAAGTGTTGATTAAGTTGTTATGTTAAGGGTGAATCCTAGCTAAGTGTCAACCCAATACTCCCCCCGCTTGTACCAAGTAACTGCTGGGTGCTTAAGAAGTATGGCAACAAGGCCTACCCTAGCTCCACATGTCAGCCCAAGGGAAAATAGTACTCCCGGAAAGGACGCTGAGCGCCACGAGACCGTCCTCGGCCTATCACCTTCCGTTGCTTCCTCTAGTCTTCGTTTAAATGGCATAGTTGGGTCAGTAGAGGTGGCCCTATTAAGTCTAGTTGATTATTAGGCCTATGGACTAAGTTAAATTAAGTGGAAAAGTGTGTTAAGGCAAGATATTGCTTGCCAAAAAGTGTGTATTTGTACCAAAACCGAAATTTAAGTGTTTGTCAATGTGAAGTTCTAAACCATGAGATAACACTTGAAATGAATGTAAAGAACTTGAAGAATTGCATAAATGAAAAGTAGATTGCCTTAAACCATTCACATGCTCATATTACTTGCAAAAGAAAAGATAAGTGCTTGAGAAATAAAACTTGCAAGTGAAAAGAGATTAAAGCATAAGATTGATCCTATGCCTCCATGGGCCTAAGCTAGCATTAGTATGTGTGATATCTACTTCTAGATAATTTTAATCCATTGAACACATTATAATCACAATTCTATACTAGTCGTACGATTTTGGGGGTTGGCTAGGCCAACTTCACTCCAAGGTGTAGGCAACAAATATAAGATAAATGTTTTGCAAAAATGAAATAAACAAACCACTCACAATGGCACAAGGTGGAGGCAAGCCTTCCTATTTTGTGCCGAAGAGGGTTGGAAAAGAAATAAATGACAACTAAAGCAATCTAGCCACACAACTTTGTCCTAATGACAAGTGGGGCAAACAAAAAAGAAATTGCAGAAATTTAAATGATGATCCCAGCCTTATGATTTTGGGGGTTGGCTTAACCAAACTCATTCCAAGATGTAGGCAATAAAACTAAAGTACAATAACAGAAAACTAAATACAAGAATGCAAACCACTTGGGGACCCCCTTTGGGCTTGCTACAATGCTAGAAAGAGGAGAGAAAGGTTGGGTGTTGTTACCCAACCAAGGGATGGCTTCCTTGTGTGTTTTATGGCTGAAATTTGGCAGCACTTCCCCTTGATTTGGCGAGAACCTGCAAAAAACAACAAGCTATTGCTTGTTGGAAATGCTGCAAAACACACAACAATGTTAAGAAAATTTCTGTTTTTTACATAGATTTTTTTTGCATAAAATTTCAGCAAGTTTAATATATGAAATGACCTATCCTAGAGTGTTAGCAATACCAAAATCTGAATGTGAAAGAATATAAAATAGAAGGAGAAAAGCTAAGAGGTTCAAGTAGGCTATGAAAGCAAGCTTCTAGAAAGCTAGCCTTACAAGCCCTTGAGATAACCTGCAACTATTGAAGCAAACCATGAGATAGGAACAAATGTGAGTGAAATAGACAAATAACATAAACTAATTTATATCATCAACTATTCAACTCACTTAAATCAACAATTAAACTTTCGCAAAACCTACCCAAACAAACTAGTTTACTTAGGAAATATACTCAATATCTCATAAAATGCTCAAAGAAACAATATCACCTCAAATAAATGGAAGCACCAAGACAAATCTTTGTTACTTCAAAGTCCTCCAAAGCCTTTTTCAATAACCAAGTAGGAAGTTGCAGCAACTAATTGCTACAAGTTTCTCTCCAGAAAGAGAGCAAGAGTGAGTGAAAGCAAGATGGAAAGATGAGAGGAGTGAGGAGAGAATTTGGTAGCATAACAATAGCTCAAGAGATGGTCAAGAAATGAGGGTGAGAGGGCCTTCATTTATACTTGGAGAGGCAAAGTGACCCCTCTTGGATGAGATCCAAGTGTCAAACACCAAGTCAATGAGAGAATCCCAAGGAGAGGGGCTCACCACTTAGGGTTTTGACATGGATTGGTGAGGTGGAATGAGTGGGAGGGAGTGTGACCTATCTAAATGGTGAGGTGGAAGGCTAGGAAGGGCGCACCTATGGAGAGAGGGGCCCACACTTCATAAAATTGCCATTTCTAAAGTTTCCACATGAAGGGGGGCGCAAATCCCCTAGGGGGGCGAATTGGTTTGAGTGGGTAAAGTGTCTAGGGGGTGTGTAAAGGTTAGAAGGGGGTTTGGGTAGGTTATGAATGGTTTTTCTCATCATCTCCCACCTTTACTCAATTTGCTTATAATTACAAAAAATGACATTTTTACTATGTCATGACTAGCAATTAAAATTGTTGTTTTGATTGACTAGGACTCCCTATGGACAAACAACTAGCAAAAGTTGTGCAATTGAGCTAAAACATGGTCCAAGAATGTAGGGGGTCTCATTCCATTTCTTTTGAGCACAAATACCCCTAGCAAAAGCCCAAGGACCTAGTTTTTACATCTTTTATCAAAAATAATTAAAAATAATTAATTAAAATTACCCAACCTTAGGAAATTTTAATTAATTAAAAATGCCTATCTAGACTCTACGGAATTCCGCGAAACTTTGAGAGATGTCTTACATGGTCATTTACAACATTTTTAAACACTAGCTACCAGAGGACGAGACTATTAGAACGCCTTTCACCACTTTGGAGGAATTATTTGTGGGAGTGAAAAACTCGAGGGAAATTAATAAGGCTGGTTAGGCCAAATTAATAATCTGAGGAAAAAAAAACACTTACTGAAAGGGACTCCTCTAATGATGAAGTCCTAAGGTAACTGACCTAATTATGATCCATGCAGACCCATTACATTATTATCCCACGTAGGGGAGCGAAAATTCCAGTTACAAAAATACATGTTGAAGGCCAAAAATGCCTTGTAGAACCAGTAATTCTCTAACTTGGTAGCATCTGATGATGCATACTTCATGGTACATGGAGTTGACCCCCTAGTTGAATAGGTGGTCAACAAGGCGCATTGCTCAGTGTTGGATATTGTCTAGTGTTTTGGTTTATTGTCTTGGCATTGTATTGACTATCTATATTAAGGAAGTTTTTGTTGGGTTTTCTCCCCCATGAGGGTTTCCCAGGATAAATGTTGTGTATTTTGTGATTGTGTTTCTCTCAGTGATCCTATCTATGCTATGGTTATCTAGTAAATTGAAAAGAAACCTAATAATAGCTTATACCTTAACATGGTATCAAAGCTAAGCTGAAGAGAGCATCTTTCAATGGATAAAGAAAAACGTCATTGTTGTCGTACAAGAAAATTAGGGTTTTCTATTGAAGAGGAATTTCAGCCTAAAACTCATCCAGGAAGTGCGCCCTAGCCTAACAAACTCTTTGGCAACCTCAACGCACTTTTTTAGTGGATAGAACTCTCAGAAAGTGAAACCCTAGTTTTCACTGGTACCAGAAAACCAGAAGTACCAGAAAACCAAGAAACCAGAACCAATACTAGAAGTATCAGTCCAGAATTCCGCTGGTCAAGTTTCAAGGAGTAAAATTTGGTTTTTCAGAAATCTGACTGCACCAGCTTACTCGCCTCAGCTCAACGCATCTAGCCCATGGATCAAAATTTCAAAATTTGAAGTTTGAAAAATTAGGGTTTCCTCATAAAACCCTAAGTTGCAGTTTCAGAATCAATTGCAGTTGCAGTAGCAATTGAAGTATCAACTGCAGTACCAGTTGCAGTCACCCTTGAAGTTTTTAAGAGTTGGTAATTATTACCGTTGCTGCCAGATGGTGCCACTGCCTGCAAATACTATCAGAGGTATGTATTCACATATGTTTAAACTGTTAAACTTTAAAGGGTATTTGCAGGAGAAGGGATCTCTTGCCATAGATCCAACACATTTAGTGGAATAATGCAACCCAGGTTTGATTATTCTGATATGCATCTATTTGTTATGACATTATTTTGATCTAGGTTGCAAGTTTAGGCTATGACCATCATACTAACCTTTGGTCAAAATTTAAGTCAAAGTATTAGATTGATTAAAGTTGAGATCATAGAGTTTATCTTCTAACCCAACCTTCTGTCAAGTTAGCATATTGTCTTAGTACAAAAGACAGGTTGAAGAAAGCACTCGTCATCTTGAGTGAAGGAGACTTGGAAGAAAAACAACACACACAGCCTTGAGGACAAGGCTCTAGATTCCAGGTTTGATTAATTAAGTTGATAAGATTCAAAGTTACACATGACAAGTTGATAACTACCTCCTTACAAGAAAACACTATAGTTGAGGTAGCAGTCTTTGAAAAGTATTATACTTGGTAGCATGTGAGCATATTGAGATAAATGCTTAATGTAATCATTTAGCAGATACAACTAACATCTCCTCTAGGAGAAACTTCTTGTGTTGGTTCCAGGTTACCATGGAGGAATGTTTGATCACGACACTAGAAGAGTGTTGACCTCATTTCGTATTGTATTTCTTAATTTTGATACTTGTTTCAGACAAGTCACAAGTGAAAGCTCTAAAGGAACTACTGTGACGATTGTTCGTGCTATTGTTTTATTACTATTATCAAAAGAGTATTATTCTTGCTTGCTGTTTTGTTGACCTTGTTTCAGGTCACAGGTAATAACCTTGAGGAAGCTATAGTGAAGGTTGTAGAAGGCAACAAATTAGATGAGACATGAAGCAGACTATGTACATGACCATATACATTCATGTACCAAAGAAGATGAAGAATAAGCTATCGTTTGAGATCCAGAGTATCTCATATGGAGATTGATTGTAAGGAGCAAAAGGCTCAAAAGATGACCGAACATTAGAACAAGAACTCACAGTAGACATGTTCAAAAGATAATGAAGCCACCTTGACAAGAAGCATAATTCACTTGAAGTCCGACTGAGCTTTTCATATTTAGACTTGGTATTCAACACCAAGTATACCCCATAAGAGATGATGAAGTCCTTGTAGACTCAGAAGAAATTGAGAGTAAGCCTGATCTCAGAAAGGATCAGATGAAGAGACAACTTCCAGTACTGGGAGACAGATGCCATGAGAAGACTAGATCGTAGCTTCAGAAACTACTAGGAGATACAAAATCTCCTGGAAGATTCCCTTGTTTCAGTAACAGAGAAGGAAGCCAGTCAGAAAGACTAGGATATGGATTCTTCAGTGAGACTAGAAGAGAAGTCAGTATTGACTTCCAAGATTGATCTATACAGATCAAGCATGTTGCAGATGTACAAAGCCTGATGTGTGTCTAGAGGATTCTCCCAGCAAGAGGGAGAAGACTATGATGAGACACTTACTCCAGTAATTGAAGAAATAGTTCCAGTATTTATGAAGACAACCAGAACAACCATGATTCATATATAAGATGAGATGCAGGGGGAGCAATCCCCATATTTAAAATTGAGTGGCAGTGGGTGCATTACATTAGTTGGGTCATGGAGACATGACTACAATAAAAGATAGAGTTACCTCCATGAAAGAAGAAGAGCTACCTTCAGTATCAGTTATTGAGCCACTCTCAGTTTCAGATGAAGTTGTTGCCGTGATGAAGTAGAAGAGTTAGTTTCAGATTTCAGCAGTCACAGTGAGAATGGAGCAACCATTCTCAACTTTAGAGCAACTGCAGGTGCAGAGTCCCAGTTTCAGAAGGAATAGTTGCAAAAAGAGGAGAGGACATACTCTCAGGCAGTGAGACAGATAGTGCTTTGCAGAGAGCACATAGAGCTAGCACATGATTGTGCAGATTGAGTTGCAGCTGAGCAATTGTACCAGGTTGGTACGAAGTGATGTGAAAATTTGAATTGAAGTTGAAGATAGAAAGACTCATGTTTGCAAGATGAAGCAAGCTCCTAGAGCTTAATATGGCAGAATTGACAGTTTCCTAACGAGCTTGGACTTTACCAAGAGTAAAGCTGATTCTAACCTTTACCTCAAGGTTATGAATGATGAGTCAGTGATATTACTACTATATGTAAATGATGTATTCTTGACAAAATGAAGAAAAGCTCATCATAGATTGCAAAAGAAGCTCACTACAGAATTTGATGAAAGACCTAATACATTATCTCTTAGGTCTTGAAGTTTAGAAGAGCACAGAGAAGATCTTCCATAACCAAGGGAAGTATGCAGTTAAAATAATGAAGAGGTTTGACATGTTGAAATGTAAATCCATGTACACACCCATGGAAACGAAGTTGAAGCTCCTGGTAGATACCTCGTCAGAATTGGTTGATGCTACTTTGTAGAGACAGATTATTGGTTTAGTGATGTATCTGACGAATACCAGGCCAAATATATGTTTTGCCTTGAGTTAGTATCTGGTAGAACCTAGACGTGTTCACATTGTTGCTGCAAAACATATGATGAGATACCTTAAGGGTACGTTGGATTTTGGTCTCTATTATACTATAGATCATGACTTCAAATTGTATAGATATACTGATTCAGATTGAGCTGGAAGTGTCTTTGACAAAAAGAACACTTCAAGATGTTGTTTCAATCTGGGGTCAACCATGATTTCATGGCAGAGTAGGGAGCAATTCAACATTGCTCCGAGCACGATAGAAGAAGAATATATTGTTGCATGTTCCGCCAGTTGTGAAACCATATGGCTTCGAATGTTGTTGACAGATCTATTTGATCTGGAGATGGAAGCCACCATGATCCTATGTGATAACCAAAGTTGTATAAAGATGATGTGTTCCATGATGAGTCGAAGCACATAGAGATCCATTATCACTTCATTCATGATATGATGCAGAGGGGAGCTTTAAAGCTCCAATATGTTGGCACATATGAGCAGGTTGGAGACCAAGCCTCTGTCTCGCGTAAAGTTTAAATAATTTCGAGACAAGTTTGGTATAGTCCGAAAGGACCTCCCTCTAAAGAGGGAGTAGTGTTGATGATACTATGGTATTCTGACTAATAGCGGGTAGCTCGGTTAGGATTTTATATCCTAGGGGACTGATCATCCCTAGATAGATCCCGAAGGTTCGAAAGGACGGGCTGTCAGAGTACTTGTGCATGCATATGCTAGCTTTGGTCAGTAGTGGTAGCTTCGTTAGGATTTTATATCCTAGGGAATATTTTGATTCCTGGGCAGATCCTTTGGATTTGTTAGAGTACCACAAGATGTTGTTGATGCCAGCCTAGTGCTGAAGATTTCCAGCTTTGTGCTGATGTTGTTAATGCCAACCTCATGCTGAAGATTTCCAGCTTCGTGCTGAAGATTTCTAGCTTCGTGCTAATGTTGTTGATGCCAACCTCGTGCTGAATATTTCCAGCTTCGTGCTGAAGATTTCCAGCTTCGTGCTGATGTTGTTGTGATGCCGACCTTGTGCTGAAGATTTCCAGCTTCGTGCTGATGTTGTTGAGATGCCGACTTCGTACTGAATATTTCCAGCCTAGTGCTGATGTTGATCATGCTCCAACACTCGTGCTGTGATACTGTTGTTGTTGATGTTGTATCAACCTTGTGATGTTATTGATGATGATGATGCCATTTCAAATTTCATGCTGAAGATGATGATGTTACTTTAGCCTCATGCTAAAGATGTTGATGATATTACATTAGCCTCATGCTAAAGAAGATGATGATGTTACTTTAGCCTCATGCTAAAGAAGATGATGATGTTACTTTAGCCTCATGCTGATGCTACTCCAGCTCCATGCTGTGAATGATGATGATGAGAAAAACTTCCGATGATTTATAGATATGCCAGTCAATGTTCCAGATGCTGTTGATGTTGCTGCCCTCTCTCTCTTCTGATGATGTTGTAGAATACCTTTCTGTTAAGGGGGAGTGTTGAAATATTGTAACTGCAAAGAGTATTCTATTTATTATTTGAGTCATTATTCATTAGATCAATCCCCTTTTGTGGATTGATCATGTCGGGCATTGTAATTGACCAAACCCCCTTTTGCAGATTGGTTAAACCCTAATTGTATTATGAAAATTAAGAAGTCGCCCCCCAGGCCTAATTAAAGTAGTTTTAACCACTAAGAAGACAAGTCGGCCCTGCCCAGTGAAGAGACACCTTTCCAGCACCTGCCAACCGGTATAAATAAAGGAAGCCAACACCTCATTATCTCACTCACTCATTTGCTCAACAAGTGCGCAAGTTTGGTGGCTGCAGTTGGGAGAAGAAGGAAGAGAGAGGCGCATTGCTCAGTATTGGATATTCTCTAGTGTTTTAGTTTATTGTCTTGGCAATGTATTAGCTATCTATATTAAGGAAGTTTTTGCTGGGTTTTCTCCCCCATGAGGGTTTCCCAGGATAAATGCTGTGTATCTTGTGATTGTGTTTCTCTCAGTGATCTTATCTATGCTATGGTTATCTAGTAAATTGAAAAGAAACCTAATAATAGATTAAACCTTAACAAAGAAGACGCTATAGGACAAGTTAGAACAACTTATCAATAAGGAATCATTGGTTGATAAAGAGACAATGACTGAACCTATGGAACTAGAGAAGTCTTCAAATGTAAAAAACCCAATTGTAGATAAAGGAATTAATACAGACCCAATGAACCTTACAACTCAAAAGGATGCAAATCTAGCTGATGTAAAGAGGTCTTCACATGTCGAAGTAGAAACAAGCCAGGGCTATGAAGAAGACTCAATTCCAAAAGTTAATCAAGAAAAAGCTACAAGTATACGAAGTAAAGATCAAGTTTCAAGGACGCCTTATAGACATCCTAATCACAAAAGTCTATACTTCAACCAATCAATGTATCAACATAAACACATGACCGATATGTCTAAAAATATTACTTCCACTACAAATGATGCTCAAAGTAGAAGCTATCATGGGAGTCAAAATACATCAAGTTTTCTACAAGAACCCTATAAATGCTCATTTCCGCAGAAGATCGAATTAGGGTGGGCAGACTCCTTTACAATTAGACAGTTCTGCTCAGCGTTTAGAAGATCCTATCATTTCAGGTCCTCAACGATCACTAATTCAGGAATAAAGAATCAAGAGACAATATTACATGCCAGAGCAAGAGATAAGTCTTCCATAAGTATGATTAGAGGACAAAACATTTTTAAGGGGAAGGCAGTGTTATGAACACAAATATATAATAATAAATGTAAATACATTACACAATATAAATAATCAATAGTTAATGATTAATAATGAAGAGACACCTCCCTGATTAAAGGTTACGTCTCTTCATGGAAGGGCACCCCTGCGTGGGTATAAAGGCCCTCATTCTCATTGTAAGATCTCATCTTATCTATTCATTATTTGTATTATTACTATCCTATATGGATTTCTGTGTACTATCCTATTTATATTGGATATTCTTTATGTGAGCGAACTTAGTTTGTCTCACCAACAGTGATAGTAGATCAACTGGGGTACTAGATTTGATACACACAGATGTGTGTGGGCCCATGTCACGTGTTTCCTTGGGCGGTTGTGAGTATTATGTTACTTTCATA
>ML794777.1:385990-397092 GCA_009831015.1 Picea engelmannii
AACATTGCAATTACAGGGAAGGATCTGCAGGACAGGCACATTTTGGATTTGTGGTTATGATTTTAATTTTTGTCATGTCTATTGGCTGCACACATAGTACTCTACACATCTGAGGCCAAGTCTAATTTATAAGTAGACAAAAGATCAACTTGTGGTAGTTGACCAATTGAATTTTTTTCTGTTACTCCAGTTTTAGTGGTTGGCATTCTGTAGTTGAAATGAGACTGGTTTGCTTTGGCAGATTACAAACTCATGTTCTGTACCTACTAAGCAGTTTGGTTGTCTGCCATCTGAATTGTTGGGATTTGTCTCTTGCTCATGTTCTGATCAATTTGCCATGCTATCATGCTTGTTTTGTTATCTCATGATTAACTGTTGGATTTAATTTTGAGAGTCCTTGCACAGTTTTACTTAAAAGGAACTTGTAAGTTTGGGACATCATGCAAATTCAATCATTGCAATGATAAGGCAGAATCTGCAGGACAGGCACAGTTTAACTTCTTGGGCCTTCCTATTCGTCAGGTTGGTTGTTTATAGTTTATCATTTTATTGGTTTCACTTTATACTGCATATTCTTGAGCTTTAAAATTGTCCGATGGCCATGACATAGTTGAGAGTTCTAGTATTTGTTAATATGTTGGAGAAGTTCAGTTTGTGTTTTCATAAATGTCTGCATGGGAAGCTTGGCTTGATTATGGAGTAAGGATATTTAAAAAGAGTCTGTAATAATATGTGCCTCTTGTGATACAGGGAGAGAAAGAGTGTCCATTTTATATGCGTATAGGATCTTGCAAATATGGGGTTGCATGCAAATTCAATCATCCAGAGCCTACAGTAGAAGGAATGGCTCCACCTGTTTCAAATTTTCCAATAGACGCAATTACAAGATCTTTGGAATCATCATTTGAGATGCCATATTCACCAGTTCATCTGCCAAGGCCTTCACCAAGAACTCCCCACGTTCCTAGTGCTCATCTGCAGGAACATACGGTTAACATGCATGCAATGAATCCACCTCCTCCTCATGGCATGCCACCAATGCGAGGGTGGAACACTGACAGCCAAGTGAGTTTCTGAACTTTTTCCCCAGTTTATCCTTGCCATTTCAAGGTGCTTGATAGTTACAGAGGCAATTGGCATTGCTGAATATCTTTGCTCTATGTTGTCTATTTCCCTGTGTGTACCTTGATTCGACTCCAATTTTTTGAGATGTTAATTGTCCTGTCTGTCATAGTTATGTAAAAAGAATGAAACATTTCCTCCTTACTAGTATTATTTTAGCATATTTACTTAAAATATTTGATTTATATCAAATTAAATTTTTGTTCCTCGAACAAACTGTATTTTTTTTGGTTCCTTGCTTATGTAGGAACGGGAATCTTGTCTAACTGCTCTTTGGCTCCTTGATTTAACTTTCTTGATGTATATCTTTTTTTTTTAAGAGGAAAACTTTGTAATTTTATATTATTGAGATGAAAAACAAAGTTACATCCTGCATGTCCCAAGGCACTTGAAAAAAATATCGCTGGACACTGACCAGTCCATATGTTCTGCCTATTGAATGTAAACCTATCTCAGAAAAGTTCATATTAAAAACTTGCTTAAGCCTTACAGCATTTGACAAAAATATGAGAGGCGAGTCTATCCGGGATACATCAACATATCACAAAAGAAAATTTCACTTATTTTCAGAGATAATGTAAACATAAAAACAAAAATAAACAACATCTGGATCAAATATGGAGCCTGTAGGCTACCGGCAACACTCAATGATTTGTAGGGGGGTGACTCCCTCCTCTGAGTTCCTCCACCTGTAACGATCCTATTTGACCTGAAAAATCAACTTTGTATAGATCATCAGCTTCAGAGTTGTGTTGGCAATAGATACATTTGAAGCTTAAAAGCGTGCATTGCTCAGCAGCAGTGAGTATCTGATCCAACAAGGGCCTAAGAATGAGGCTTTGAAGCATGAAAGTTTCTTGGACACATTTAATAAACAACCTGGATTCACCCATGACCTGCTACTTGTCCAGATTTTTTTCCAATTCCTATTTCAGAAGGTTTAAAACTGCGTGCATCTCAACCCAATTATTAGTTCCATGATTTAAGACAACTTGAAAGAAAAATAATTCCCATCAGGTGAATACAAAACCTCTCCAGCACCACATAGACCTGGGTTTCCTTGATTGGCACCATCAAAATAACCCCATACATAGGACTTGTCTACCTCTGGTGGATTGGAAATTCTGGGGTCTGTTGACCACCTATTTCGACTAGGGGTCAACGTCATATATCATGAAGCTATGTACCGGATGGTGCAACTTTTTTTGAAGACTTATGGCCCAACAGGGCAATTTTGCCCCCAACACGTCTTTCTATGTAATCGGAATGTCTGCTCCCCTGCGTGGAATAATAATGTAATAGGTCAGCATGAGTCATATTTTAGTTAGTTGCCTAGGACTTTATCATTAGGGAAGTCATTTTATCGAGTGTTTTTTATCCTCAGGTAATTTTTAATTACCCTTGAGTTTTTCACTCACAATAATCTTCCAAAGTGGTGAAAGACGTTCTAATGATCGAGCCCAAGGGGTGACTAAGGTCTAAGAATGTTGTAAATGACCATGCTAGACATCTCCTAGAGTTTTGCGGAATTCCGTTAAGTTTTGATTATTTTTTTTAATTTATTAAAATTCTCCATTTAATGGGAATTTTAATTATTTTTGAGATGAAATGTAAAAATTTGGTCCTTGGGGATTTTGATAGGGGTGCAAGTACTCAAAACAAATGGCAGACAACCCCCTACACCCTTGGGCCAAGTTTCAGCTCAATTGGACAAATTTTGCTAGGTCTTTGTCCACGAGCAGTCAAAGTCAGCCTAGAGTCAGCATTTAATTGCTTTTAATTGGCTAAGGTAAAAAGCCAAAAAATTGTAAAGCATGAAAAAAACATGAGAGAGAGTGGGAAAGGTTTCCTAACCTTTTTCCTAAGTTGGAAAAACATTTTTCAACTTAAAGAACCCCCCCCCACCCAATGCTTAGCCACAACTTAAAGTGAGGACTCCCTAGAGGAAGTGCGCCCCCCTTATTCTTCAACTTGGCCAAAATATAAAATTAAACCTGTTATCACATAGTTTGTAGTTAGGATAAAAGGCTTGAGTCTTGTAGGTCAAACTGGCGTAACAGGAACCTATCCCACCTAATGTCACCACGATGGGATGGTTCTTTCTCTTTAGGGAGGTGAGGCCTAGGGGAGACGTCCCCGGTGACCTGGGGTTTTGAGGAGGCAAGAGGATAATAAGACACGGATAGATTTCCCCCTCACAAGTCACCACCAAACAGATAGTCCGGCCAAAGGCCAATTAAAAGTAAACCCTCAAAGATATACCTGCCTGGAACAATGAAACAACAAACTGATATATGCAAGTCATATTTCAATGGGGTTAGTACTTCATATAATAGATGACTATCTGAATAACATATAAGCAATTGGCAATGAATGTTGACGAAGTCAATGTTTATCTATAGCAAGGAAAATTATAACACTTCACCAATAAATATTGAAACAATATGGCATTCAATGTAACTAATCAATACTTCATTCAATAAATGCCTTAACCAAGGCTGTGGGGGAGCGCCCCCCCTCACCCCCCTCGAACCCGCTCCCGAATCGCGCTCCCAAGGGGAGCGTTTTTAGGGAGCGCACTCCCTCATCAAAAACAACGCTCCCTGGTTTTTGAGGGAGCGCTCAGGGAGCGTCCAGGGAGTGAACGCTCCCTGAGGAGGGAGACGAGAAGTGTAAATGCTCTGTGTTGAGTGAAGTGATCATCTTAGTTGTGGTCTCCAGCTGTTGCTGTAGGACACGTAAGTCAGCCGTTGAAGCCGAAGAAAGGCGAGGAGTGCTGCAAAGTCCTTTTCCCATAAGTAAGTCTGATCTTTCCGCTCAATACATTTACTTGCCTGCAATATTTTAAGTATACTGTCAGAAGTTGCAATAGTTGACAATGGCTTCATAGACCAACAAATCTTCTTATGATTTATCAACTGATGTTAAATATAAGTCTTCAAAGTGGTATAAACATTTTCTAAGTCAGTCTTCTCCGTTTAAATCTCTCTATAATACTAGATTAGTCGCTCAAGAATATGAGCCTGATATAAACTAGCAGATGCCAGAAATCGAACCCTCTAAAATCTATGGCTTACCGATGTTTAAGTTTCGTGCATCCACTCTTATTAGATATTGCTCTCATAATGTGCCTCTCTCTCTCGGTCAAACCGTCTATCAAATCCCACTCATCCAACAAGAAGATATAGATTGGGGTTTACAACATGGATATCAATATGTCCATCTTGGACTCATACAGTTTGGAATTAATCCGTTAGTCAAACTTGGTTTAGATACATCTGTACTAAACTGCATAATCGACTCTCGGCATAATACTTTCTCTGATGCATTAATATCTAGATTCCAAGCTCCTTTGCACAATGGCCCAGTCTGGTCGTCAGCCTTACCAAGATTTCAAGTTTCTCTGACCGACCCATACATCTCTACTTTATTTCAAGCTTATGTACAGTTTTCTGGTTTCAATATGGTTGAAGCTTCTAATATTGCCCAACTCCATACAACTACCTGTCTTCGCTTTGTTTCCACAACAATGTCAGCACTAAATCCAAAGTTACTTCAACGCGCTGCCTCCGAAAGCATGGTGGTTGGACTAGGCAATGTTTCTCCTCTTACATTAGGTTTTGCAAAACTTTCTGCTGTTGAAGAATGGTCTGCAGAATACGAACCTATTTCCTCCAGAATATCGCCTCCCATGGCCTAAGAATTAAAAATTGAACATAATTCATCTGGAAGAAATGTTTTAAGGATAGGAAGATCACATAGTACTAGAAGTCAAGATTTAGAAAGACAATTGTCTTCTCTATCAGTCAGTAGCTTCGATTCTAATCAAAGACGGTCTTCCTTCTCTGCCAGATCTCCATCTTCTTCCTCTTTCTCTAAAGCCCCTGTATATAAACCAGTTCTAAATAAATCTGCTTTAGATGATCATTTGTTGTTACATCAGAAAGGTTATGAGAATTGTTATTTCTGTCAAAAGCAAATTCCAGCACAAAAACAATCTCCCAAACTTTCTGAAAATCCAAGAATATCTCATATTCCTTTTGCTCCAAAGAATTTCTGGACATTTCAATCCAAAACAAAACATACTGGCCAACATGCCAACTCTCCTGAATGTCTTGATCTAGCAATCCCTCAGATCAAAATGATAAATACCCCTTTACCTAGAAGTGACAGGGATAAAAGTACTACACTTCCTCAAAGGAATCTTGGACCAGGAAATCATACTCCAACGTTCAAGAACAATCTTGTAGCTGACCTAGATTTCATCCAGTATAGGAAAGCTGAAGCAGAAAAATCTCAGGATATAGTGAGATTGCAAAATAATGCAAACTATCAGTCAGTCTATCTTGCCCAGAATATTGATGAGATAGCACAAGATGTACTACAGACAAAGATTCATATGAATGGTTTGCATTCGGAGATAGATTCTTTGGAAAATAATCAAGAACATCTGAAGTCCCAACTTGTACAGATTCTTGAAAAATTAGATACAATCCAGACTGTTGTTCAGAGTCTGAAAGATTCTTTTGAACAGGAGAAAGAAACTCCTTCTCCTATTAAATTTGATGATATTGAAAGACATGCTTCTTTTAGTTGGTTTGGTAATTCGAGTTCTAAAGATGAACAAAAGCATCTAACTCTTAAACAGTTAGATAATGAGGTTCCAAATCCAGTTTTGGCAAGAATTGCTGAAGTCTTAGAAATAGCTACTGAGAAAATAGAGTTAGTTAAAAAACAGTCTTCTACTTTGGAAGAAGACATAAGAAAAGCACAACAAGCCACTATATCCCTAGTCCCATTCATAAAAGGGATAGATGAAGCAGAGAGTTCCAATAAAAATTCACCTCGTTCCTCAAATGATGAAGCAGGAGGAAATGCCTTCCAATCTGCTTGGGAGAAATGGTGCAATGTCAAATATGGTTCTTCAAAGAAAGTCCCTTTTGATCTGGCTAATTCTGCTGAACATGCCTCATTCTCCAGAGAAAATATAGAATTTGCACCTATAACAAATATCAATTGCAGATCTAAGAATGAAATGATGTTAATCTTTCAGAAATGGCAGGCATGGGCAAGAACCCAGAAAATGATATTTCAAAATAGAGTAGCCTGGAATGAGTTAGCCTTGAGGTTAACTTGGGGATTTACATGAAACTTAGGACTCTGGTGGGATAGAGTTCAAGAAGAAGATAAGCTCAAGATAATGAACCATGATAATCCTATAGAAGAACTTATCAAAGAAGTTGTACATGAATTCTATGGCAACGCAAGAATAGATTCTAATCATTATGCAAATCTATTCATGAATCAACAACTATGCCATATTTCTCAACTCCCTGAATTCTTATGTACAATGCAAGATTTATTATATAAATCTCCAGATCCAGACAATGTAGCATACCTCAGAAAATATTTGTCTGCAATGCTTGGAAAAGTACTTGACCTTGTTAGAGATCGCCTTGAAGAATTAAATATTGATCTAACACAACTATCTCTAGCAGGTTTGCATGAGCATATAGTCATGGCCCTCCAAAAAGAATGCCTTCGTAGAAAAACAAATAAATCTGTGAAGAAACAGTTAGGGTTTGACTCATCTGTCTGTGATATATTCGCAGAAACTTATCATTTCGGTTGTAACAAAAAGAATGTTAAAAAGGATTCCTGTAAAAAGGATTGTGGTTGTTTTAGATGTAAACCAAAATCACGAGGATTTTCTAAGAAATACCCTAAGAGGTTTACTAGAAACAATCATTCCAAGAAGAAAGCCTATTTCAAACGCAGACCACAGAATCGTCAATCAAAGCAGTCATCCTGCTTTATCTGCAAAAAGCTTGGCCACTGGGCTTCTCAGTGTCCTCTGCGGAATAAAACTAAGTTCCAATCAAAGATCATGGATCTCTTCCAATCTGGTTATGATCCTTTCGAATGGGATTTGGTTGAAAGCCGTTCAGATGGTGAATACCTTTCACTAACTGAGGATTGTGAGTCCTATCTCCCTGAAGACAACCCAATTGATCAAGATTTTGATTATGATTCAGATTCATCACAGATAGTCGACACAATAAACTTTCTAGACATTAAGATGATGTCTCCTTATACAGACCTTCCTTCTCTTCTTAAACAAAGGTCTGTCCTCCAAGAGAAATTGTCCACTCTCACTCCTGGACAATTCCAGCTCTCTCGCCGCTATGCTTCTCAACTTTCGCAGCTCTCTGCTCAAATTGAAAAAATCCAGCAACCAAGCGTGGTGAATATCCACAACTATACACCCACAGATGTTGATTTCATGCCATCTCAGCATAAAGATAGCAAAGCAAAAGGTATTGTTAAATTCTCAGAACCAATTAAAGAAAATCCATTAGATGAAGATTTTTTGGACAATACCATATTTCATCTTGAAGAATCTATCTGAGAAAATGAAGCATTAGTTGCTAATCTATGGAAGAGCTTGAAACTTAAAAAAGAAGAATTGAACTTTCTAAAAATGAAAAGGGATAAACAATTAGAGAAAGAAATGTTCAATAAAGAAACAGAAAATGAACCATATGATTCTAAGCAAATGAATGGTCTAGATGATAGATTGGTCATTTCTGTGAATATAAAAGTTCAAGGATATCTGCAGTACACCTTAGATGCACAGCTTGATACAAGAGCAATGCATTCATGTGCAAAGCATGGAGCTATACCAACTTACTAGTGGCAACCAATTGATATCTCTTTTAGAGCTGTCAATAAGTCTGAAATCAAGATTAAGTACATTGCCCCAGACTTTCCTATATTGATTCAAGAAGCCAAAGTAGCAGTTACACTCTATTGCTATGATACTGGTGCAGATATATTACTAGGACAAGATTTTGTAAATAAATGTTTTCCTTTTGTTATAGGTAGTGACTTTGTACAACTTACAGTTTTGGGTAAAGCAATTAAGGTACCCAACAAATCTTGTTATGAAACAAGAATAACAGTTAAGCAAACTTTCCAGCAAGTTGAAAAATCTGCTAGCAGTCTAATCCATATTCAGAAAATCATTGGTCATACTGAAAAGCATGGTAGTGAAATGATAAAGGATATCAGGGATAAAATAGAAAAAGATTGTACATCAGAATATCCCAATGCTTTTTGGACCAGAGAACAGTATTTTGTCAGCTTGCCCTATAAAGAAAATTACACCCCAAAGCCGCAAAAAGCTTCTGCAAACCACATGTCTCCAACAGAATGTGAGTATTGCCAGAAAGAAATTATAGAGCTCCTAGAAAGAAAATTGATAGAAATCAGTAGAAGCCCTTGGGCTTGTCCTGCTTTTTATGTCAATAAGCACAGTGAGCAAAAGCGAGGAAAACCCAGAATTGTAATCAATTACAGAGCCTTGAATGATGCTCTGCTTCCAATCAGGTTTCCCTTACCATCAAAAGAATTGTTGTTTTCTAAAATAAGTGTAATGTGTTCAACAAATTTGATTTAAAAAGTGGTTTCTGGTAGATTGGTATAATTCCCAAAGACAGATACAAGACAACTTTTGTTGTCCCAAATGGCCAGTACCAGTGGGAAGTGATGCCTTTCGGTTTGAAGAATGCTCCATCAGAATTTCAGAAGAGAATGGATGACATCTTCAAACATCTCAATTTTGTTATTGTATATATTGATGATTTGCTTGTTTGCTCTGTAGATTGTAGATCTCATGTACAACATCTCAAAGTTGTTTATGACCTCCTGTTTAAACATGGTTTGGTGCTCAGTCGCTCAAAGCTTTGTTGGGCACAAACAAAAGTAGAATACCTCAGATTGATCTTGTCTAAAGGTGACGTGGAATTACAAGATCATGTCTTGAAAAAGCTTACTGAATTCCCTGATGAAATCTTAGATCAGAAACAACTATAGAGGTTCCTTGGTTGCTTAAACTACATCCGACAATTTTATGAGAATCAAGCTAAGGATGTTAGAATACTTCATAAAAGATTAAGCAAAGTCCTACCATGGAATCATAAGATGACACAAGCTGTTCAAATCATAAAGCAAAAGATCCAGAATTTACCTAAACTACATCTTCTAAATATGGCTCTTAAGCTTGTACTTGAAACTGATGCCTCAAATGACACTTGGGCAACAATCTTATTACAGAAGAATGGCCCTAAGTTGGAAGAAGTGTGTATATACACTTCTGGTTGCTTTAGTGATACAGAATCAATATACCCTTCATCACACAAAGAGATTCTTGCTGTCAAGAATGGAATTAAAAAATTCAGACTATTCTTAAAATCTGTACATTTTATTGTAAGAACAGATCTGAAACATATGAAGGGCATGTTATCTAATCAACGTCTGTTGGAACAGGGAAACAACAGAATTTTACGATGGAGTCTTTGGCTTGACGGATTTGATTTCGAAATCCATTATAAACCTGGTAAAGATAATTGTGTTGCTGATCTTCTTACCAGAGAAGTTGCTCCCCATACAAAGAAAGACAAGACCATTAAATGGCTTCATCCTCCTTGAGCATAAGGGATGCTCCTCCACCAGGATTCAAATGGATCCTTGTGTGTGAAAATTGTAAATATTGTTACTGTTTTGATTGCTTAAGTTGTAGCATTAGGTCCAGTCCAACTTGTATAAATATTCTGAATAAATGGGTACAGACATGTAACCATTATGTTTCCTATTTTGATTACTTCAGAATGAGCCATAATATGGCAAGGGGATCAATCACAGGAGGACCAATGCAAGGACAGATATATATCTTGCTTTATACTCCTTGTATTACATATGAAGATTATTGCAAGATAATGTTGCAGGTGAAATATGATGGTTCCTGTTGGATAATATTTGAATGCTCAACGTTCAAAGAATCTCAGATCTGGTGGTCTGGATGGTTATATATTCTATTCTGGACTTACTGTCCTAGAGATATTTTCTTCTTTGGAAGCAGTAAGGATGTTTTCAAACACTGGTTTAGAGCAGAAATTGAAGAAGCTGCTCATTACGAAGGATGGTTCGTTTTCAACTTATCATTCCAAGGAAGTGAGTTAAATTTTGAAAGGTTTGAGCCACCTCAGCCTCAAACATATTAAGTTACCAGTGAATACTATGGTGACTTATGTGTTCCTGAAGACGAGCTTATTCCAGCCATGCAAGGATCTCCTTTTTATAAGTGCTTCAGTGGGCTACCACCATTTTCTCATGAACATAGCTCTCCACCAAGCAGTCACTTCGATTATGGCAGTGATGGATCATTTGATTCTATTGCTGAATATAATATAATCAATCGTATGGAAGCATGATGGGCCTAGTGGTCACTATTTTGTGTATTCATGTGATCTAAGTATCCTTAGATTTGCGAATATTTACTTTTTTGGTCTGTCATTTCGTAAAAGTCGGTATGGGTCCCCATATGGCCGAGCCTCTAAGGGACGAGATAACAGCTGTAGTCCACAACTGCCCCATCCACTTGAATGGAATCTTGTTTTACAGGCAGTTGCCAGTTTATGTCTACCGACAACCTGTTAAAATTAGTATAAATAAGCCTCTTCTCCTCTCATTTAGGCATTCAGAAATCGAGTAATTGAGAGAGAGCTTCTGTCTCAGTCTTAGAGTTTTATAGTGTATCCGAGCAGTGTGTATCCTCTTCACTCGCCTTCGGGAACTTGTGAATGAAAAACACTGATCTCAAGTGTATTGATCTTATAAAATAGTCTCTGTCATGTGAGATTGATGCTACTCTGTAAAATTGTGCGCTCCCTCCTCAGGGAGCATTCGCTCCCAAGGGAAAAAAACGCTCCCTGAAACGCTCCCTGAGCCCGCGCACGTGAGGAGGAGGAAATTGGTCATTTTTTGTTTTTTTTTTTGGTTTTTTTTGAAGAAATGACTCATGGGAAAGGTAGCCTAGGGTTAGCTAAGACTACTAAACACTCTTTCACTCCCATTTCTCTCATTCTATTTCACATTTCATCCATTTCTTTGCTAAGAGGGTTTTGACTCTTGAGAGGGTT
>ML794778.1:0-65134 GCA_009831015.1 Picea engelmannii
TGATTTCAAAAAAAAAAAAAAAAGGCTATTCATATATAAAAAAAGGCTATTCACATATAAAAAAAGTTTGATGAATAAAAAAAATTGATATAAAAATATGAAAATTTTAACTCTAAAATTGATGAAGCATTTAACCCTAACCAAATCGTCCAGCTAACAAAATATCCTTTCCATGTTTAAGATGAGTACAATAAAGGATATAGTTTGATCCAATCCAAATGTATATTATGCATAAAGGAATATCAATTATATTAAGGTTTAAGGTTAAATGGTTTAAATGGTTTAATTATATGCATTAAGGTGGTTTAGTCTAATAATTGGTAAGGATGCATTATTAATTAAAACCAATTAACCTTATTAATTAAAACCAATTAACCTTATTAAAGATGCATTATTAATTAAAACCAATTAACCTTATTAATTGGTTTATAAGGATGCGTAATGATTATATCCTTAAAACCAATTAATAAGGCGTACCAATTATTAGCCTATATATTAAGGTTAAGTGCCTCGGTCATAACAGGGTCATAATTCGACTCCATTGATCTGAAAGTGCCTGTATTTTACAATCGATTAAGATTGAGGACTTTATAAACTTCAGTGCGGATTATTGCTTCCACGGAACTTTATAAACTTTTTTATATCTCCAGTGTGGATTATTGCTTCCACGGAACTTTATAAACTTTTTTATATCTGAATAGCCTTTCGGCTTTAATATACTTATTTCATTTAATGGTGCTAATGTTGTAAGCCTGTAAGCCATTAATATAATAATCGCTTGTGGATAAGCACTATTCGAGTAATACATAATGAACAAAAAACCTTCCATATGCTGTGCATTAAGCCGATTAAACACTATGTTGTGCATGATAAGTATCTCCTCGCAATCGGAATCTCCTCGGAATTTTGGTACGATAAGTATAGATTAATTCAGTTTAAACCTAATGCATACATTAATATTGTCGTAAGCCTTACTAATAAAACATGCAATAAATTGATAATATTGGTCAAAATTGGCGGCTATCACAGGTAAAGATTCTTTTCCATCATTTCCAAACTTATTTTTTTAACAATGTGCAAGCCTGTTATAAATTTTCATAAAACGAAAGTTTTATATGCAGACGGCTCCGGTATATAAAGACAAAGACAATCGGGGAAAGGGAATTGTAATATAATTGCTATTAGGTCTATTCGAGTAATATTAGAGTAATACATAATACATAATGGAGAAACAGTATTCGAGTAATACATAATGAACATAAAAAATTGTAATATAATCGCTTGTGGAGAAACACTATTCGAGTAATACATAATGAACATAAAACCTTCCATATGCTATGCATTAAGCCGATTAAACACTATGTTGTGCATTAATATTTTCCTAAGCCTTACTAGGTTTAATATCGGTTTAAGAATAAAAAAAGGCCTGAGATGATTTGCCTAAAGTTTACTTAGGTTTAAACCGAATTAATGTATACTTATCGTACCAAAAAGCTTTTGCCAAAGCTTTTTCCAAACCTAATGTATACATTAGGCAAAAGCTTTTGCCATACGTGAAGTCACTGCAACAAGCAACTTTCCGACCATGCTCAACTTCTAGGATGTTCTCCTTGGAATCATGATAAGTATACATTAATTCGGTTTAAATCTCTCGGAATCATGAAAAGTGTCTCCTCAGAATTTTGGTTCAATAAGTATACATTAATTCGGTTTAAACATAATGCATACATTAATATTGTCGTAAGCCTTACTAATAAAACATGCAATAAATTGACAATATTGGTCGGCTATCACAGGTAAAGATTATTTTCCATCATTTCCAAACTTATTTTTTTAACAATGTGCAAGCTTGTTATAAATTTTCATAAAACGAAAGTTTTATATGCAGACGGCTCCGGTATATAAAGACAAAGACAATCGGGGAAAGGGAATTGTAATATAATTGCTATTAGGTCTATTCGAGTAATGTTAGAGTAATACATAATACATAATGGAGAAACAGTATTCGAGTAATACATAATGAACATAAAAAATTGTTATATAATCACTTGTGGAGAAACACTATTCGAGTAATACAGAATGAACAGAAAACCTTCCATACGCTGTGCATTAAGCCAATTAAACACTATGTTGTGAATTAAACACTATGCTGTGCATTAAGCCAATTAGACAGTATGTTGTTCATTAAGCCGATTAAACCCATTTAGCCTTATTAACTTTGAACCCATTAAGCCGATTAAACCCATCAATGTTTTAAATAACAATGAATAAAACCATTTTACAGCATCGATCCGCGTATAGTAATAGCAATGAACGAGCTCGTGGAGAGAATCATAATGCCCATAACCGTAATGCCCAGAACCATAAACAGTAATTCAAAAACCATAAATGGTAAACCTAAATAAATGATCGATAAACCTAAATTACTCATTTCCAATGTAAACATCTGAGTTATGTTTAATTTAGGATGAGCATCTACATTTTCTTTAAAATACCATAAGAATTCAATTTCAGAATGTAAATTATCCCAATTAATATTATTGGTCGGCCATCACAGGTAAAGATTATCCCAGGTAAATTAAACCATAAATGGTAAACCTAAATAAATGATCGGTAAACCTAAATTGCTCATTGCCAATGTAAACATCTGAGTTATGTTTAATTTAGGATGAGCATCTACATTTTCTTTAAAATACCATAAGGATTCAATTTCAGAATGTAAATTATCCCAATTAATATTATTGGTCGGCTATCACAGGTAAATTATCCCAATTGGTTATTGGTCGGCTATCACAGGTAAAGATTATTTTCCATCATTTCCAAACTTATTATTTTTTAAATGTGCAAGCCTCTTATAAATTTTCATAAATAACAATGAATAAAACCATTTTACAACATCGATCCGCGTATAGTAATAGCAATGAACAAGTCCGTGGAGAGAATCATAATGCCTAGAACCGTAATGCCCAGAATCGTAAATAGTAATTCAAAAACCATAAATGGTAAACCTAAGTAAATGATCGGTAAACCTAAATTGCTCATTGCCAATGTAAACATCTGAGTTATGTTTAATTTAGGATGAGCATCTACATTTTCTTTAAAATACCATAAGGATTCAATTTCAGAATGTAAATTATCTAGCAACATCATACAAATCAAATCATGTATCATTCAATTTGCAAAGAATCAAATCTCAAGATCTGAAGGAATCCAAATTTTAAAACCAAAAAATTGTAGCGATTATGAAAGAAGTCAAGCTCGGGAAATTCAAATGGAATAAGACAACAAACCATAGAAAATGGCGATTATGAAAGAATTCAAGCTCGGGAAATTCAAATGGAATAAGACAACGACCCATAGAAAATGGCATAGGCAGTTTCTATGCAAGTATAATTTAAACTATTGTGCAGGTATAATTTTTTGAGTACATACTTGTTCCAGAAAAGGCCGCCGAGTTAGATAATCAAATGCTCATTCAAGACTGATGTTTCCGCCTTTGAGATCAAGGCCGAGATACTGAAGAGACCTTCACATATACATTAGGAAAACATTAGTGTGCAAGCGGTTGTGTCTAACGTGCATGCGGTTGTCTATAAATTTTAAAAACTGTAATTCTTACATACCGATTGCTTTGGCCAGAAAGTTTGAGCATCGATCCCCACTATAATACCGACTGCTTTGGCCAAAAAGTTTGAGCACAGATCGCCACTATAATTCTTTACTGTAATCCTTCTTTTTGTTGCATGTGACTGAGTCTAAATAAAAAAATTCAATTGGCAAACGTTTACAGAATGGGTGGCTCAGAGAATGCATATGGGTGGCTCAGAGAATGTGTGGTGGTTCAGGTCATGCGTGCATGTGGTTGTCTATAAAGCGCCCTTCCCCGTGCGTGCATTCATGCCGCTCTATGTAAAAAAATTAAATTCCCAAACGCTCACATAATGTGTGGCGGTTCAGGTCATGGAATGTTCATAATGTGGGAGGTAATGCGTGGAGGTCGTGGCATGCATACATATTAATCATTGAACATGTCAATTATATATGCACACAGTAATTTTTTAAGTATTCTTAGGTAAATGTAAAAAAGTAAACATGTTAACGAATGTCTTTATAAATGCAAGGAAGTTATGAGCAATAAATCTAGTTCATTGATTTTGGAGGACGACTAAGAATATGCCAGCATCTTGAATGTGTATCCATCAGATTAGGGTTTAAAGTTAAATAAGGTTAAAAGATCATTAATTCTGCCCATTTCCAATAGGTGTACGCCTATCGGCGTAATTAAAATAAAAATAAATTTTAAAATTTTCCTTTCTAATTTTTTTTTTTTAAGTAAAAAAGGATAGAACTTGTTATATTATCATTACCAAGTTATAGAGACTGTTTACGATGCTAGTTGTCTCACCTAAAAAGGAAACTGAGATAGCTGGGAATCCTATGCCATTTGTTTCCCAGCAAACAAAACTATCAAAGTACAGTCCTGCCCAAAGGAAACCAAGACGTCTAGCCATTAAGTTTAATCTGTATGCCGAAAATCTAGTTGCAAAATAGCTAAGATCTAACTGGGCGAAAGCCTGGTTCGGAAACAGAAAAAAATTGCTAACCAAGAACATCACTCAACCTCTTATCTGGTTGGCTCGTCCTCGTCCCTGTGCCTTCATCATCCTGCTGGAAACGTGTAATCTTGCGCGCACGTAGGGCATTTTCGTTTAGGGAGAGTCCTGGAATGAGCAGCGAACAACATGTCGAGTCAATGGTCGAGTCGATGGTCGATTCGAGCGATGCGAAAGATTTGGTCGTCCAACAGGCTCCGCATATCAAAGATTAGAGCTAGGTACCTCGAATTGGTGAAGGAATGCTGGTCCTGCCAATTGCTATCAACAGAGGCTGAGGGAAATGGCCCCATTGCTCCTTCACTTGCATGTGCTGTGCAGTCGTGATGTGCCAGTCGGTTGGATAGCTGGGTCACCTCCTCCATAGGTGCACCGGGGGGTGAGTCTCTGCTTCCCTTTGCGCAGGACGGGGTCTCTTCTTCAACATAGTAGGTGGTAAATTTCTCTGTCGGGCAAGTTGCACTGGAGCCAAGCAGTTTTCCCGAAGGCGAAATCTTGTCATCAGTGCCAAAATCAGTGGATGGATTCCAATTGTCCGGGACTGTGAACAGAGGGAGCTTGGGATATCTTTGCATGGCATTGTCTAGGGTGATCTCTTCCACGTATGTCATTAGAGGCATTCGTGGTTTCCTGCATCTTCGCGAGGACACCATGGCTAGTGCCTACTCAAATTTCTTCTGCCTCTGGCAGCGAGATTCGGTTGTGTACCAAACTTCACCCCTACGCGGCTTACCTCATGCTCTAGGCATAATGAAGACCCTGGAGATGACCAAGGTTCCTTGCGAGTGGAAGGCTCTGCTCCAAAGCTCCAGTGGGTTTGCAAAATGCGGCTCCGCTAAATTTAACTCTGCATTCAACGTTGTAATGGGCGAATGTCGCTCAATGATGTCAAGGCAGGTGATAAGGAGGAGGACAAAAACGACCTCCATGGCCATTAAGGCTTGCTTCCGAGTGCGCTGGTGCACTATACCTATCACTTGCGCGAAGGGGCTCATCTCCTAGATTTTGCTGCACGGATTCATGCTTGTTTAATTGCTGAGGGGATGGTCACTGGTGGATGTATTAATGGTGCATCCCGGCGTTATCCCACGTGGATCTGCTCTGCAATGTGGAACCCCATCTAGGGGTTGTAGATATCTGGTGGCTAAGGTTTGGCACCGAGTTGATATGTCTGAGTCTTCTGAGGTGTGGGCCTCCAAACAGAAGTGTTCGGTTTCCATTTCGACTCCTTCATTTGCTAGGAAATCTGCTATCTTGTTTGCATCTCGCTTCATGTGGGACGGTATGATGCTGAGATTGGGTTGGAGGAGGCTGCTGAAGTCCTCTAGCAGTCCAAAGAGTTGCCAACTTGGTGAGATTTTTGAAGGATTGCCTCCATGGAGAATCTTGGTGATTAGATTGATGACAATTTGAGAGTCCCCCTCCAAGATAATCTTGTGATGGTATTTGTTAGTAGCTATTTGGAGACCCCGCAATAACCCTGTTAGCTCTGCCACATTGTTGGTTGATTCCCCTAGGAATCCTGCAACGAGACATAGGATCTTGCCATTGGAATTTCTTAGTACTGCTCCATATCCCGTTGGTCCCAGGTTGCCTTTGGAAGCCCCATCAAAGTTTATCTTTATGAAAAATGCTGGAGGGGGGGACCAGGTGGTTGGACTAGTTTGTTGGTGCGTGTGCATCCTTGGTGCTAGTTGATTGACTAGAATGGGTTGCCAGCTTTGAAGAATGCACTGTTCCTCTGGGTTGCAATTAAGGTCCTCTTTTTTCCAGTATTTGCTTCTGATAGTTTCCTTGATTAGTGAGCTTATTTTCTCCCAGGTGGTATCTGGCGTGGAATCTTTGGAGTGGAAGATTCTTTTGTTCTGTTCCTTCCAGATTTGCCAGAGAATGAACCCTGGTAGGAGCTGCTAGATGTGATTCAGAAGGGGATTATTGTAGGTGATAGAGTCCCAGTTCTCAATTGTGTCATTGATGTTGCTCCGATGTTGGTTGGATCTGCGCATTATTTGCGCTCCTTGGTCCCAAATTTGCTGGCTGAAGTGGCAGCCATTGAAGAGATGTTCTTTGGTTTCCTCTTGCTGGTGATAGAGAATGCAAAAGGATGGTCCAATGAAGCCTCTTTTTCTGAGGTTGTCCCAGGTTAGGGTTCGGTTATGTACCACAAGCCATAGGAAGGTGGAAACCTTGGGCCAAAGAGCGGGGTTCCATACTTTGTTCCATATGGTCTCCTTGTTTTTATCCTGGTAATTGCCCTGTAAGAAGTAAGCTTCCTTTATTGAGAAAGTGCCAGCTGTGGAATACCCCCATATGAGGATGTCTGACCCTTCTCTATTGGGTATTTTCCGACGGTTAGCATGAAATTGCCAGTTCTGCAGATTGAGATTTTCTCGGACTCCGAGATCCTGATTAGAGATTTTCCATTGGCGCCATTGATGTCGTTGTTCCTCAGGTTTCCAGAGGTCTTTCACCCTTAGGGAGGTATCCTGGTTAAGGGCTCATTTGAGATTGGTTAGCTCCTCCATTTCTTCCAGGGGTTTGAATTGCTACCACGAGTCCTGCCAGAACATGGCACTTTCTCCGTTTCGGACTTCCCAGAAGGCATGATTTTGAACTAGCGTGCAATTTTGTCAGGCTGTGTTCCAGATATTGGAACCTTGAATTCGGTTATTGTGCCTAATTAGCTGATTATCTGGTGTGAGGGTGGCATACTTCTGCTTCCACATTTGCGCCTAGGCGGCTGTTGGGGTTTTTAACCATCGCCACCAGATTTTGGCTCCCATTACTTGATTGAGTTTCCCTGGATCCTGGAGTCCCAATCCTCCTAGGATTTTTGGTGTACAGAGTCTGTCCCAGCTTACTAGAGCCTATTTCTTGTTAGGTTGATGACCATGCCAGAGGAAGTTTCGCTGGAGGTTCCTGATGGCTCTGATAACCTGTTTAGGAGCTGCAAGGGCGGTGAAGAGGTAAGTAGGTAGGGCTTGCAAGACAGACTTGAGGAGGACCAACCTAGAAGGGATGTTGAGGGGTCTGAAGGTCCAATTGCTTAGCCTGTTAGAGATGGAAAGGAGAAGGTTTTCCCAGGAAATAGATCCGGCTGTCGCACCCGTGAGGGGAACGCCTAAATAGTTGGACGGAAGGGAGCTCTTGGGTATTCCTAGAAGTATGGAAATGTGGATCTGAATAGAAGTTGGTGTCTTAAAAAAGTAGAGTTTGGATTTGTCTAAGTTGAGAGACATGCCTGAGGCTTCAGTGAAGTCAGAGAGGATAGAGTTGAGCTGGTTGGCCTCCCGGACCGTTGGGGAGTTCAGAAGGAGGATGTCGTCAACAAATTGACTGTGAGAGGGCGCTGGCTAGATGTTATGTAGGGTCAGGCCTTTGAGAGAGCCGTCTGTGACTGCTGCCTTGATGTAACGTCCCAGGCCTTCCGCCATAAGTACAAACAAGAAGGGTGAGAGGGGGTCCCCTTGCCTGATACCCTTGGAAGGTGAAAAAGGCCTGGATGGAACCCCATTCACTAGGATGGAGAAGAAGGCTGAGGAGGTGAGATTTAGGATCCATTTCACCCAACACTGATCGAATCCAAAAGATTCTAAGACAGCCCGAAGGTACTGCTAGCTGGCCCTGTCGAAATCTTTTGAAAGGTCAAGTTTGATTAGCATACCTGGGGTCCTTGAAGTCTTGAGGGAGTGGATGACCTCGTGAGCCAGGATGACGTTGTCCATGATTTGTCTTCCTTCTACGTACCCTGCTTGTTCCTTGGAGATGACATGTGTCAATATAGGTTTGAGTCGATTGGCCACCACCTTCGTTATGATTTTGTAGATAACATTGCAGAGGGCGATGGGTCTAAACTTTTTAGGGTTTGTGACCCGTTCTTCTTTCGAAATAAGGGTGAGAAAGGTGGCATTGAGAGCTAGTAGGACTAGGCCTGATGCTCTCGATTCCTCTACTACCTCCCATACTTCTTCCCTGACCAGGTCCCAGCAGTGGTGGAAAAAATCGGTGGCGAACCCATCCGTGCCTGGGGCTTTTCCTGGAGGCATAGCTTTTACTGCTTGATCCACTTCCTCTTGGGTGATGGGCCGTGTTAGAGTGGCGTTTTGTTCTGAGGTTACCAATGAGGGTATGTGTCTGGTGACTCTTTGGATGCCTGTCGTTCTGTCCTCCTTGGTTTTTGTTAAAAGTTCCTAGTAGTAGTTGATCAGCTCTGCCTCAATTTGAGAGTGTTCTCTGACTGGGTTTCCCTGGCTGTCCTCTAAGTGGGTGATTCTGTTGATGTGGCGACGGTGCACCATAGCTCTATGGAAGAATTTTTTGTTCTTTTCCCCTTCCTTGAGCCATTGTATTCTGGATTTTTGTTTCCATAGAATTTCCTCTTGCTTCCTTCTCTCTTCTAATTGCGCTTGGAGCTTCGCCTCCTCTTTCATTAGTTCAGTAGTCCGGGATCCTGAAATGAAAGTTTTTTGTATCTCCACCAGCTTGTTCTCTATGTCCTGTATGCTTTGGAGTATGTTTCCAAAGGTGTTCTTATTCCAATGTTTCAACAGCTGCTTGAAGTTTTTGAGGCGCTGCTAGAATTTATACATGCTGGTGCCATGATCTATTTCCGCCAGTGCCCACCAGGATTTTGCTAGCTGATGGAAATCCGGGTGTGAGAGCTAGAATTTTTCAAAGCGGAAGGGCTTGTACTTGGGTGTTTCTCCCGTGTCTAAATTAAGAGCAAGAGGCCAGTGGTCTGATCCGGATTTTGGAAGAATAAGGCTTTCCAAATAAGAGCCTTCCTCCATTAGTTCCTCGGTTACCAAGAAGCGGTCCAGACGACAAGCAATGTGTTGGTTGCCTAATCTGCGATTGGACCAGGTGAAGGTGCCTTTGCTATTTTCTATATCTGCTAACTTTAGATGATCAATCAGAGTTTTGAACTTACCACTGTCTTGCGCAAGTTTCTTGGTGCCTCCTGTCTTTTCCTCCAGTGACAGGACCATATTGAAGTCACCTCCTAAGATCCATTTTTGTGTTGTCACCAGAGTCTTGATTAGTGTGAGCCACTCCATGAGTTTGTCTTTGTCCCATTGGCTATGGGGGCCGTAGACATTTGTGATGGCTCCTTCCTGATTCGAGCCCATGACCTCAAAGTGAGTCGTTATTGTACCTACAGTTGAAAAGGATTTGCTGATAGTGATGTTGAATGGATTCCAGAGGATAGCAAGACCTCCTGAGGCTCCTGTGGAGTCTGTTGATATGGAGTTGCATCCTCTCCAAATATGCTGGAAGATGGTTTCAGCTTCTATTCCAGCACATTTGGTTTCCTGTAACATTAGAATGTCTGGGTTTTCTGCCTTGATACAATCTTGGAGGATCCTTTGTTTGGATCTGCCATTGAGTCCTCTAATGTTCCAGGTAATGATCTTCATCATTAAGAGGGTGGTGTTGGGTGGAGGTATCCCTCCGAAAGCTTATGGATCTGTCCTGAGTTTATCATGAGGTTGCTCGCCTCCTTGATAAGTTGTTGCATTGTTTTCCGTCCTCTCCTTTTGTTCTCATGGAGTATTCTTTTCAAGCCCGAACCTGTGTCCGTGGCTATGCCCAGGCGTGCTGAGGAGTTAAGAAATACTTTATGTACATTGCGTAGTTGTTCTTCAGGAAGGGTCTATAGATCCTTTTGATTCAGGGCCTCCTCGAGCTTTTCTAGATCTATGCCCACTAGATCTCTGTCGTCCAGCGGCATTGGGGTGTCCCCATCCCCCTCTCCTCTTTCTTCTGTGTAGATTTCACGACTCTGGCGAGGGGGAGGAGGATTTGGGATGTCCCCATGGGCCTGTTGCGATTCCTTGTGTGAATCTTGGATTTCCTCATCTTCTGGTAGCTGGTTCAAAATCTCATAGGAGTTTTTGGTTGTGATCTTTTGTTTGGGATCTAGGACCTGCCTCCTTGGAGGGTTTTTCTTCTTTGTTGTGACCGTGGTGAAGCCATCTTTCTATATGGTATCATTTGCTTTGGTGGCTGGTTTGATCAGGGGGCAATCTCTGAAGAGGTGGCCGTGCTCATGACATATTCTGCAATGAAAGGGAATGTGTTCATAATCCAGTGTTTGTTTTCAGTCTTCATCCTAGTATTCTAGAGTCACAGCTCCGGGTAGTGCCTTGGAAATGTTCATGTAGACACAGATCCGAGCGTATGAAGTATATTTTCTCTACCTTGTGGCTTCTGAAGCTTTGACATATTGGCCTAGAGTATTCCCTATGCCCATTAGAATCTCTTCCAGCCAAAACTCTTGCGGTAAGGAATATAGGCGGATCCATACAGGAGACATGGTGAAGTCCTCCTTGTCTGGGCTAAATCTTTCAGTCCAGAAGCGTAAGAATAGCCCTGTTGAGTTGTAGAAGTACGACCCATTCTCAAATATCCTGTCTCTGTCTTCTAGATTGTACAGGGTGATTGTGAAGAAGCCTTTGGAGCTAAGTTGGACCTCATAGTCCCCTTTGGGGTTCCACTAGTGCTTGATCCACTTGTTGAGATCCCTCTCTGATGGCCAAAGACCTAGGAACTTGCCAATGAGGGCGTGTTCTCTCATAAATTGGGTGTGTTCCCCTACTCTGGTTGAGCTAATAAGGTATCTCAGTGTTTTTTTTGTTTGTGGTATGCATTTACCTGGCTCCCATCCTCGAGGTGCTTTTGGATGGGACGTACCCACTTCCGTCTCCATCTCCTTCGTGAGGCCTTGTTCTCTGGCCAAAACCTGGTCACGTCCCTGCAAGGGCGGCTCGAACGTGGGGTGTTTTGCTCTGGTGCCTGAGCGGTCGTTGGCAATGATATTGCTATACGAGGGGGTTGCCCCCCCTCTTCTGTGCCCATTCCGGTGCGTCAGTAGGAGTCAGTTGGCTTCCGCTGGCCGCTAAAGATTCATCGCGCCAGTGTTCTGCGACTAGTCTACAACAGTCTGCGCCGATTTGAAGCTAGGGTTTCCTCAGTGCTCTCTCCCCCATCCGTCCTTATTGTGAATTTCATAAATTTTCCTTTCTAAATTATTTAATCATAAAAAAAACATAATAAATGAGTAACTTTTTTTTACTTTCTAATTACCATAAATCAAATCATCGTCATTCTTTTCAAGCAAATTTATTCTTTACTTTCTAATTACCATAAATCAAATCATCATCATTCTTTTCACACAAAACCTATGAAGTGAGTAAGATATTTGATCATCATCATTCTTTTCACACAAAACCTATGAAGTGAGTAAGATATTTGATCATCATCATTCTTTTCACACAAAACCTATGAAGTGAGTAAGATATTTGAGGATTTTTCATATATTAGATTTTATATATATTTTAATTATTATTTAATATAAATTTTAACCTTTTAAAACTAATAAATATATTTATTCATTATGTGGTGGGGCCTATTACAATGGGATGCATATTGCACAAATGACATCCATGTCATATTGTTCCAATGAGGCGTGGTTTCTTGCATGCCTCACCACATAACAGGGTTCTTCCTGAATTTCTCTGCCTGATTTTATATATATTTTAATTATTATTTAATATAAATTTTAACCTTTTAAAACTAATAAATATATTTATTCATTATGTGGTGGGGCCTATTGCAATGGGATGCATATTGCACAAATGGCATCCATGTCATATTGTTCCAATGAGGCGTGGTTTCTTGCATGCCTCACCACATAACAGGGTTCTTCCTGAATTTCTCTGCCTGAAAGGATCGATTTGCTTTTGAAAGGTCGGGGAAGATCGGGAACATAATAGGGTTTGTGACATAGTCCAATGATGACGTGGGTTTCTTGCAAACACAGGCACATGAAAAGGTTTGCGACATAATCCAATGATGAGGTGGAGGGAGGTTTTTTTAGCGTTTCTTGGTGTTTTTAGTGAAGACAATGCTATGTGGTAAGATTTTGCAGCATTTTATTTTTTTCCTTCCAAAAAAAATACTATGAACTAACTCTTTAATATTTTATTATTATTAAATTTTAATCATTATACTATGGGCATTTATCCAATCACTTAATATTTAAGGCAAATGAATCCCATATCTCCCTTACACATCTACCTATAGTCCAAATTTTCTACTCACCACAAGTAATTAAGTTAAATTATTTATTAAAAAATCAATATTAGCCATCATGTCATACATTTGGCTACTACATTTTTTCATTACAACTTTATTCTTACCATTATATGCATTTTTTTCATTACAACTTTACCCTTATATGTTTAGAATTTTTTTTTTCTTATATCAATTTCCATCATCTACACACATCCTCCATAGGTTAATGTAGGTTTATTTAATCAATTTAAATAATTTACATTCATCATTTTCAACATTTTTGTTTCACCAAGAGAGAAGTTATCTAGTTACCAATTCCATAACTTTCTTATTTAGTTTTCATGATTAAGTATGTTTCACTCCTCCACTACCAACCACTAGAGAATAAAACATCCATCTCTTTATCCTAGAGAAATGGCATCCCTTGAAAAGTTACACCCATCTTAAAATGTCTCATCCCTTAAAAAGTTACATATGGAAATTCTACCTCTACCCATCTTAAAATGTCTCAAGGGAAATTATATCTAAAAAAATCCAACTCTATACTAAAAGAGAAACTTGTATCTATACAAGTGTACACGCTCCCAAAGGTCACATAGTTCTACTCAAATCTTAATCATAACCAAAATTATCATATAATCATGGTCACACAAAATCATGGCCTAATAAGAAATCATGGGTCTCATGTTAACATATATGTGTCCACACTTACTAATCTGATCCAGGTGGATATCGGTGGCCACCCACCTTTTTCACGGGTTCGAAAAACAGTTTTCCATCTTGGCAATTTTTCGACAGTTTTTCGTGTTCCAAACTTTTAAGGCCGTTTTGAGGCCCTAAACGACGTTTTTGGGGATTTGGGGCCCAGGTGACTATCAAAGTCAGTCACCTTGTCCAGTCAAAAATATTTCTTCTTGGTTAGACCTTTCCAACAGTGTATCGAGCGCCCCAAACGACGATCGTATGCAAAAGTTACGCCCCCAGGAAGTTGACGTATCAACTACCGCCATCGAGGCCCGCAAACCTTTTGGATTTTCATCTTCCGGGGTTAGGGTTTTGAATTTTAAATATGTTAAAAAGGCCTTTGGAGCCTCATTGTAACAATCCTCTTCTTGTGAATGGGAGTTGCTGTCACATCTCTTCTCAGAGATAAGATGCTACCATTCTAGCGAGTCTTTCACTCTGTAATTTTACAGTCTTTGTACATTTTTGCTCATTAATAGAAATTGTGTATTACTGTATATATTGGCTTCTAGTTATATTTCTAACATATCTTTGTTATATTATTGTTGTTATTTCAATATCTCAGTATATTTCTGTGTTATATTTCCGATCTCATTTTGTGCCGAAAATAATCTGGATCAGTGGTATCAGAGCAGGTTTCTCTTGATCGTTTTCCAGTGTATGTCCCCAGCGAGGTCCGAGTATAACAAGTTGGGTATCGAGCTTGTCTCTCTTGAGGACAATCTCTCTCACACGCCCAAGAAACCCTCCATGGCAGAAGAAAAGAAAAACGACGGAGCATAATATTATATTAATTTATTGCTTGAGCAAGCTCTCACGCGACAGAGGGACGAAATGATGGAGAATTGTTCTCACATCCTTCAACGCCTGCTGATAAAAACTGACACATCTTCATCAAGCGACCACTTTGGAAGCACCTCTCCTTTCAAGGTATAGGTTAATTTTGATATTCTCGTATTTGAAGGTCAGATAGATGTGGATGCCCTAGAAAAATGGTTAAATCTGTTAGAAGGACATTTCTCTGTTCACCATTTTTTCGACAGGGAAAAGATCACCTTCGCACTTCTTAAGGATCTCCCCCATGTCAAACATTGGTGGGAAACTTACTGGGAGAAAAGTTCCACGGAGGATTCTGGAATATATGGGGTTGAGCCCACTTGGGATTTTTTTGTGGATGCGGTAAAGGAACAATATTACCATGTTGGAAACTATGAGGACCACTATATGAGATGGACCACACTGCGACAAGAAAGGGGCCAAGTAGTGACTAAGTTCACCGATACCTTCCATACCTTGTGCACCAAGTTGGGTATCAAGGACTCCGAAGGACATTTGGTTCTAAAATACCACGAGGCTCTACACAGATACATCCAAACTGAAATGGATTTTATGGACAACTCATCACTCGGTTATGCTTATCGATATGTTGTTAAAATTGAGTAGAAGTTTAAGCACCAGAATAAACGAGATTTTGGGTCTGCAAATCCACAACAACCAAAGTATGATAAAGACGGCCCTAACAAACAAGCTCCTGAAAACTAGTCCAAGCCACGGGAAAAGAAGGGTCACGGGAAGATGAAGAAGGACATCGGAAAATGGTGCGATTTCCACAAAATCCCCTGGAACAACCCTGATGAATGTCGCTCAAAACACTCATTGGTGGTTGAGATCAAAGACAAGGAGATGAACCTTGATTCAGGATCTGATTCAGAAAATACTCACAAAAGATAGATCATCGACGCAGACCCCACTGCTATGGTCGTGACCGCAACAATTCAACCAGAAGAACCAACAGATACTGAAGAGGGAGAGTTCATTTTTCATTCACATATGTGGGTGAAGGGGAACCTTTTGCATTTTATTATTAATAGCGGAAGCCAAAAGAACCTCATCTCAACAGAGGTTGTCAAATAGTTGGGATTGTCGACAACACCACACCCGCATCCATACAACATTGGGTGGCTTCGCCAGGGATGAGATCTTCGTGTCAACCAACAGTTTCGATTATCATACGACATCCATCCCTTCAAGGATGAGGTATTATGTGATGTTTCCTCATTGGATGTCTATGATGTTCTCTTGGGCCATCCATATATGTGGAAGCGCCATGCTATTTATGAGTCTCGACCCCGTAGTGTCATTGTTACTCTGAGGGGTCATCTCTACAGAATACCAAAGGTAATTCCAACTACTGTCCCACCTAAACATTGTCACAAGGTAGTATCTCATACTACAAAATTCATCTTCTTCACAATCTATTGAAAAGGTGAACAGAAGGATACTACAACCACTACAGCCTCGGCCTAAGCACCTTATATCCAACAGAAGCAGGTCGACAAGATTGTAGCAAAGCAAAAAAATTCCTTCTGCACACAGTCATCTTAGGTAGACCGACTGGTTGAACAGATTCAACCCCTCTAGCAACAGGTTCGTGACATCCTTCCACAAACCAAGCAGTGTGATGTCTCCAACAAGGAAAACAACTCACCAAGATTCAGATTCAGCAAGTTCTTCCCTCTCTCCCTCGGGAACTCAACACAATGGAGACAATTGCTTCCTAAGGAGTGAGGATTGATCCATGTGGATATCGGTGGCCACCCACCTATTCCACGGGCTCGAAAAATAATTTTCCATCTTGGCAGTTTTTCGGCAATTTTTCGGGTTCCAAACTTTTGTGGCCGTTTTGAGGTCCTAAACGACGTTTTTTGGGGATTTGGGGCCCAGGTGACTGCTAAAGGAATTGACCTGGGCCAGTCAAAAATATTTCTTCTCGGTTAGACATTTCCAACGGTGTATTGAGCGCCCCAAACAGAGATCGTATGAAAAAATTATGCCCCCAGGAAGTTGACATATCAACTACCGCCATCAGGGCCTGCAAAATTTTTGGATTTTCATCTTCCGGGGTTAGGGATGTGGATTTTACTTATGTTAAAAAGGCCTTTAGAGCCTCATTGTAACAATCATCTTCTTGCGAATGTGAGTAGCCATCACATCTCTTCTCAGAGATAAGTTGCCACCATTCTAGTGAGTCTTTCACTCTGTAATTTTACAGTCTTTGTACCTTTTCGCTCATTAATAGAAATTGTGTATTACTGTATATCTTGGATTCTGGTTATATTTCTAACATACCTTTGTTATATTATTGTTGTTCTTTCAATATCTCATTATATTTTTGCGTTATATCTCTACTCTCATTTCGTACCAAAAATAATCTGGATCACAATCATAGGCAACGAATGCCACACCGTTTTTCAACCTACACATTCCCTCAACATGTCATCACATGTATCACATTAAAATATTTGTTGAGTAACTAAAATCAATAGAAATCACGATCAAGGTGTTATTGCCTCTATATCACATCACATAATATAGCATCCCCGCTACATAACACACAATATAATATCCTGCTACATAACATACATGAAAAATAGTGAAGAGTGACATGGTGACACATTAAAGGTGTGAAATTTCCAATGTTATAAGTCCCGAGGTCTACACTAATCACAACAATCTCAAGCATAAGTAAATATTTGGAACATGGTAGTGTGCATGTAATCACTGAACAATCAACCTCCTCCATATAAAGCAAATAAACAACAACTATTAGGTTGTTGAAAAATGCATCTTACATATGTTAATATATATTCATTTACCAAAACACCCTCATTTATATCCTAGTTTATAAAGAAAATAAACAACTATTAGGTTGTTGAAAAATGCATCTTACATATGTTATATATATATTCATTTACCAAAACACCCTCATTTATATCCTAGTTTACACTTTGTATATGCACTTTCCAAAAATGTATTTTAAATTTAAATTATAAACTTATTTTTGTGAGTGTAAAGCCACTAGACATATATTCATCTACCAAAACACCCTCATTTATATGCTAGTTTACACTTTATATATGCACTTTCCCAAAATGTTTTTTAAATTTAAATTGCAAACTTATTTTTGTGAGTGTAAATCCTCTAGATCGGTGCTTCACCAAATTCAATATCCATGGGTTGCTTGTAATAAACTAACCAATATAGAAAAAAGGGTCTCGTGAATTTATGAATATCCATAAAACAAACAAACCCCTTATGTGCAATTAATTTATAACTAACATACTTTTGAAATGTGGGAAGTCAAAGCCAAAGCCAAACAAAGTGAATGTGGTGTAAACAAAGTGAATGTGGTGTGGATACATTTTTTTACTTTTTTGTTTGCTAGTTTGTTTGTGACCTGCGAGACTAGTCTATGATTTGAGAAACCGCGACTCAAGGGCATCTAAGCCATCAAAATCACCTGGGGATAGCACCCGACCTGATCCACACCAACCTTTAACATGGTTCGATTTTTTTTTTGTCACCACAGGTTTCGAACTGGTGACTTTAACATCACAGAGTGCCTTAACAACAGACTATGTCACCAACTGTCCTACACCTCGAGGACTGGTGTGGATACATTACCCAAAGAGGGGAGAAGCATTTTTATGGGATGCTGAGATCCTCAACCAATTTTAATTTTATGATATATGAGTAACTTTTTCATAGGTGGTTGGAACTATTGAATCAAATTTCACTTATTAGTGGATTGGATGAGATCCACAATACTTGAGAGGACCATAACATCAACAATTTACTAGTTGGGAATGATCCAGGTGGATATCGGTGGTCACCCACCTATTCCACGGGCTTGAAAAATAGTTTTCCATCTTGGCAGTTTTTCGGCAGTTTTTCGGGTTCCAAACTTTTGGGGCCGTTTCGAAGCCCTAAATGAAATTTTTTGGGGATTTGGGGCCTAGGTGAATTCTAAAAGAAATAACCTGGGCCAGTAGAAAATCGTTCTTCTCGGTTAGACCTTTCCAACGGTGTATTGAGTGCCCCAAACGGAGATCATATGCAAAAGTTACACCCCCGGGAAGTTGACGTATCAACTACCCCCATCGAGGCCCACAAACCTTTTGGCTTTTCATATTCCGGGGTTGGGGATTTTGATTTTACTTATGTTAAAAAGGCCTTTGCAGCCTCATTGTAATGATCATCGTCTTTTGAATGCAAGTAGTCATTACATTTCTTCTCAGAGATAAGTTTCCACCATTCTAACGAGTCTTTCACTTTGTATTTTTACAGTCTCTGTACATTTCTTTCATTAATAGAAATCATGTATTACTGTATTTCTCCGTTTCTGGAAATATTTGTGTGTATTTCAATGTAATATCTCTTATTTCATTTCGTTCTCAAAAATAATCCGGATCGGTGGTATCAAAGCATGTTGCTCTTGATCGTTTTTTAGTGCATTTTCCCGACGAGGTCCGAGTATAGAAAGTTGGGTCTCAATCTTGTCTCTCTTGAAGAAAATCTCTCTCGCACGCCAAAAAAACCCTCCATGGAGGAAGAAAAGAAAAACAACAGAGAAGACGATTCTATTAATCTTTTGCTTGAGCAATCTCTCACGTGACAGAGGCATGAAATGATGGAGAAATTTTCCCACGTCCTTCAACCCCTGTCGATAACAACATGCACGTCTTCATCAAGAGGCCACTTTGGAAGCACCTCGCCTTTCAAGGTACAGGTTAATTTTGTTATTCCCATATTTGAAGGACAGATAGATACGAATGCCCTAGAAAAATGGTTAAATCTGCTAGAAGGTTATTTCTTTGTTCATAATTTCTCCAACAAGGAAAATATCACCTTCACACTCTTTAAGGCTCTCCCCCATGAAAAAAATTGGTGGAAAACTTACTGGGAAAAAAGTTCCACAGAGGAGTCTGAAATGTATGGGGTCGAGCCCACCTATGCTTTTTTTGTGGATGCGGTAAAGGAACAGTATTACCCTATTGGAAACTATGAGGACCAATACATGAGATGGGCCACACTGTGAAAAATGAGGGGCCAAGAAGTTCTGGAGTTCATCGATACCTTCCACACCTTGCACACCAAGCTAGGTATCAAAGACTCTCAGCGATTTTTGGTTCTGAAATACCTTGGAGCTCTACACAAATACATCCAAACTGAAATGGATTTTTTGGACATCTCATCACTGGGTGTTGGTTATCGATATGCAGTTAAAATCGAGAAGAAATTTAAGCACCAGAACAAGCGGTATTTTGGGTCTGCAAATCCGCAACAACAAAAGTATGATAAAGACGACCCTAACAAAAAAACTCCTAAAAACCAGTCCAAGGCAGACGAAAAGAAGGGTCACAGGAAGACGAAGAAGGAAATCAAAAAATGGTGTGATTTTCAAAAACTCCTCTGGCACAACACCGATGAATGTCACTCAAAACATTCATTGGTGGTCAAGATCAAATACAAGGAGTCAAACCTTGATTTAGAATTGAACTTAGAAAATACTCATAGAAGATAGATCATCAACGCAGACCCCACTACTATTGTCTTGACCGCAACAATTCAACCAGAAGAACGAACATATCCTGAAGAGGGGGAGCACATTTTCCATTCACAGATATGGGTGAAGTGGACCCCACTACATTTTATTGTTGATAGCGGAAGACAGAAGAACCTCATCTCAGCAGAGGTCGTCAAACAATTGGGATTTTCAACAACACAACACCCGCAGCCATACAACATCGGGTAGCTTCACCAGGAACGAGATCTTCGTGTCATCCATCAGTTTCGATTGTCATGCGACATCCATCCCTTCAAGGATGAGGTATTATGTGATGTTTCCCCGCTGGATGTCTGTGATGTTCTCTTGGGATAGCCATATATGTGGAAGCGCCATGTTATCTATGAGTCTTGACCCTGTAGTGTCATTATTACTATGGGGGTCATCTCTACAGAATACCAGAGGTAGTTCCAACTATTTTCCCACCTAAAAAATTCCACAAGGTAGTATCTCATACTACAAAATTCAGCTTCTTCACAATCTGTTCAAAAGGTGAACAAAAGGATATTGCAACCACTACAGCCTCAGCCCAAGCACCTTCTATCCAATAGAAGCAAGTTGAAAATATTGTAGCAAAGTGTAAATATTCCTTCTACACACAGGCATCTCATGTAGACAGACTGGTTAAAAAGGTCCAACCCTTCCAACCATAGGTTCATGACAACCTTCAACAAACTAAGCAACACAATGTCTCCAGCAAGGCAAGCAACTCACCAAGATTCAGATTCAACAAACGCTTCCCCCCTCTCCCCTGGAAAATCAAATTAATGGAGACCATTGATTCCTAAGGAGGGAGGATTGATCTAGGTGGATATCGGTGGCCACCCACCTATTCCATGGGCTCGAAAAATTGTTTTCAATCTTGGCAGTTGTTTGACTGTTTTTCGGGTTCCAAACTTCCGGGGTCGTTTTGAGGCCCTAAACGACCCTTTTTTGGGGATTTGGGGCCCAAGTGACTATCATAGGCACTAACCAAGGCCAGTCAAAAATCGTTCTTCTCGGTTAGACCTTTCCAACGGTGTATCGAGCACCCCAAATGAAGATCGTATGCAAAAGTTATGCCCCCGAGAAGTTGACATATCAACTACCCCCATCGAGGCCCGCAAACCTTTTGGATTTTCATCTTCCAGGGTTAGGGTTTTGGAATTTACTTATGTTAAAAATGCGTTTGGAGCCTCATTGTAATGATCATCTTCTTGCGAATGTGAGTAGCCATCACATCTCTTCTCAGAGATAAGCTGCCAACATTCTAGGGAGTTTTTCACTCTGTATTTTTACAGTCTTTGTACATTTCTTTCATTAATAGAAATCATGTATTATTGTATTTCTCTGTTTCTGGCAATATTTATGTATATTTCATTGTAATATATTTGCTTTCATTTTTTTCTCAAAAATAATCCTGAACAGGGAAGGTCATCACACTTTATGAATAATTGATGAGTTGGTTATTGTAGTTGTGGAAGATTTTGTAAACGAATTAGATCTTTGAAAAACATTTTGTAAATTTGTAATAAGCTTGTAATTTTTTGTATTTTTTCTTGTTTGAAAAATTGGAAGGAGAAATGAACTGGATGTGATAGTTGACCTTCCAAAGGAAGCCCATTAAAAGAAATGAAGGTGGTAGTGAACAAAACAAGGGAGGCAAGGAGAAATTGGGAAGTTTGCATAGATGAGAGCTTGAAGAGTGTATCCTACTCGAATATCGGTGGACAAAGGAGTCAAGGATATTTCCCATGATGAGAAAAGACATATCTCAACCATGGCCATTTTCATTTATTTTCATGAGTAACAATGCATGAGTTTTATGGGCATGCATAGGTCACCCATTGTAATGAATTTCCTGAGAAAAATAAAACTACGTTGTTTATATTGTGTGGGTGTAATATGCTTTACGAAGGTATATTGTGGTTCTAGTTTGATTTGTATTTCTTGAAAATTATGTTCTAGTTAGTAGATGTGAGTTTCATTAGCTCAATCCTCTCTAAGTTGTGTTGTGTCATGTTGTTTGAGTTTCCACTCACCCACAAATTGTATTTCTTTATCTAGGCGTTTTATTTTATTGTTGGGCAAATTTAATTCTTCCTGGGTGAATTTACTTCTACCTGGGTGAATTTATAACTATCTGGGATAATTTAATTCTTCCTAGATGAATTTATACCTCTATGTGCATTTTACTTCATCCCTGGGAATGTTTCTCCATACACGAGCATTTAAATTTGTCCATAGAACATTTTATTTCCTACTAGTCAACTTAATTCATCCCCTGGATGTTTTTCTCCACTGTTGGATGACTAAATCCACCCACAAAACATTTTAGTTAGGGTTCGTCAACTTAATTCACCCACTGAGAATTTTTCTCCATTGTTGGATGACTAAATCTTGATTAGTGAATCTTTCTCTATTCTATGTAATGAATATAATTTTATACAATGGATAGAATGTGTTAGGCATTCTAATTTAATATTGTATTTTTAATTTTTTATAGTCCTAATACCTTCATTACTATGAGTTGCATCACCAATTATTATGTCCTTGTTTGGAACACTTTTTTTCCATGATACTTATTGTTATCACTCCGAGAAACTCTTTGAGGTTGTAAGACAAAGATGCTTGGTAACTTAAAGTAAACTTGTTTTTGTGTTTTTGTATGTGTGGATCAATGGGATAACTCAACTACAATATAGTATCCAGACAGTCAAAATGAATAATCAAATAAACCAATGCCCTCAAGGATCAATAATCAGATAATAGTTTGAAGTGGGTGAAGAAGACAGTGCTTATAAACCAGATACACAATGATGGGTTTAATAAACAATGTAAGAAACTATTAATCAAGTTATGAACTGACTAATGAGATGACAGTCATTTTGTAGTTAAAACAACTTGAATAAGAGTGCAGAAGAAGGGTGGAAATCTGACATTAATAGAGAGAGAAACTTGTGATATGTATTATCATATGAAAATTATGTTACAAAGGTATAGTTCCTGTATCCAAAATCGACCCCCTGCTTCTATCAATTGATAGGTATTTATATCTTTTACAACATATCTCAGATCCTATAAACATGGATTTGGATTTCTAAATATGGAAAACAGACTACAAAAATTAATACAATAAAATAACCTAATATTTAACCAAATAGATTTAATCTGATCATTACAAGTCGAATTTGAGAACTAAAGCATTATTTGGTAGTTTGTAGGTGAAAATCACAGATTCAGAAATCTGTTTTTGATGACTGGGAGATTTTTTGTCAAGCGTTATTGTGCCATTTGGTGTTATTTCCTCGCCACATGTCTTTAAAACTTCATGAGAAAGATATTCTAGTTTCTCCTAATTATTATCCATCATTTGACACCTTTCCCACGTGTTTAGGAATTAAAAAATCACGATATGGGCAGAGAGAAGACGTTTTTGGACTCTCCTGCGCTTTTACCAGCTCTTTTGTCCTAAATCCGCCCCTTTAGCTGGTGAAAAGGAAAGATTTCAACAGCTAACTAGCAGATTTCAAAACCAATGAGCTGGTGAAAGCACACATTTTTTAATGAAAACTGCCTTGGGAAAAATCGAATTTATGAGCCGTGGAGAGTCCGTTTTACATGCTTGAATAGTCGATTGACATATAGAAATCCTAATATTTCCAATTGTACTTTCAGATTGGCTTTTAGAGCTTAGGAAGGCAGTAAAAAGTCCTCCACAAGATGAGGCATCATTTTTCAAACAAATTTCAGAATCAATTATTTGATCGCTAACATCTGGCTCCAACTAGGATGGAGACCTCCCTGCGAGGTTTCCAAGAAACTGGAAGATATTGTGCCTTTAGTATTGGGCATGGAGTCATTTATCCTTTACAATTTATCATCTGAAAACCTATAACCTGCCTATTTTTTCATTAAATCAATCAACTGAAAATAATCAAGTTGCTCGTTTCCCTTAGAGATCTCAATGTTAAATACAAACTGCTTAATCTCTGTCTAAGAAGAAAGCATGATGAATTGTTGATCTAGGATTTTCTACTCATCACCTTCCTCACGCGTGATTGTTGTCTTAAACCAGATCTGACCTATTCTTGGTAAAATAATGGCTAATGCAATGGCAGCCTCATCTGCTATTAGCTCCAGGGAACCTACTGCAAATTTATTTCCATCATAAGACTTTGCAAAAACCTCTGTAATTGCCTGGTGATAGCCTTCCTATAACCTTTCCACATATGTCATACAACTCGCATCTGAGAAATGCTTCTGCACCTCTAGATAAGATTGTAAGAAGGATAAATTGGCTAATTCTTTCCTCAGAAGTCTTCCTCCTTGCTTCTTTTCCATCTGTAACTTAATCACCAACTAATTTGTACACGGTTGAAACAACAAACTTCTTAACAAGGAACAGGCTAGCGCTGGTGAAAATAACTCTATGTTATCAATGAAATATGAAAACCCCAGAATAGAAATTTTTGAAAGCCGTGAGTTTGAAATAGGAAATGGTGATTTGATTTGATGTCATCAGCTAACTGGTACTTTATCCTCTGGTCGCAATGATGATTAAGAGTGCGTCACGTTTTCAAACCCTTCTCTGTCTTCCCCACGAATTTTGTGAGTGCAATCTATCATGATGTCTTGCAAAAAACGTGATGAAAAGGTGTCATCACACATTTGCGTCCATTACTTCTCCATAATGATTGTATGACGTGTGTCTGGCATATCCTTTTTGGGTTTATGGATTCGTTGGAGGAAAACCGTGTTAATGCTTTCAACGGCTCGCTTGCTGCTGAGAGTACACTTTAGCCGTTGAAACTTGGGGCTTTCACCAGCTAACTTCAACTTCAAAACAGATGTTAGCTGGTGAAAAGATTTTTACTCAATTTTTTGAAAATAACTTTTATTGATCGATTTATTATAGGAGATAACAAATTATTCCCTATATTTTGACACTAAAGATTAATAAAAATTATATAAATCTTTATTAATGACCATGCTATCACCTAGAAATGAAATGAATGAACTGTGTTATTTCAGGAGATAACATTGGCTTCAGCTAATCCTCTGCTAAACTGAAAATTAACTGTAGTTTGTTGTAGTCTTCCTGCTTATTTCAAAAATCAACAACTGAACATGATCTAACTGCTCGTATGAGGAGCGTATTCTCACACCTACTCCTACTTCTAATCAGTAGGGGCAAACTGATCAAGTAAAATTATATCTCCAATGTAGCCAAGAAATAAATTGATATGAAACAAAAAAAGAAAGGAAACTGTAGCATGAAAAAATATAGTTTGAAAAGATGGCAGAACCAACCATCATCTGACAAAGATATCTTGACATTTATGTTTCTCGTAGATTTCAGAAAATCAGCAAAAGGGTCATGAAAGACCCAAGGAAATGCCTCTTCATGTTGTTGTTTCAACTACAGATTGAAGTGATGTTGGCTTCCTTTACTGATATCAATGTTGAAAGTAAATTGTTCTTCTTTTGTCAAAAGAAAATGCAAACTCAACTGTTGATCTGAATCTTTCTTCTTCCCTTCACCATTTCTCTGTAATCTGATTTCATCATGATGATATGTTGGCTTATCACAGCTAACAATTTATTCTCCAATAATAATATCTTTGCAGGATATATCAAGACTAAAAAGATCTTCAACAGATTTGTGACAAGCATCAATCACAGCATGCCCATACTTTTGATCATCTCTCTGCTGAAAAGAAGAACTAGATGGAATTTGAGTAAACAAAAAATCTTCACAAACCTTAACATCTCCTTCCTCATCACTGTATTGTTCGAATATAGGAGCATCAAGATAAGATCCTAATTACAGAGGTGAAGCTTCTTGAATAGCAGGATCAACAATAAAATCATGAAACAAATTTGGAAAAATCTCGCCTCGTTCCTCATCATAATTTGAAATCAAATAATCATAAGGAGAAGGAAGATCTTTCTGATGTTCAAGATGAAGATTAGATAGTCCCTGCAAATCCTGTTCCTTATGGTTACTGCAACTTCCCTTGATCTGCAAATCTGGAAGATGTGGACTGCCCTCAACATCTACTCCAGATCCAATAATTTCGCCTATTGATCTATCAATCTGCTCATCATCTTTCAAGTCTTCAAAGGGAACAATTTGATCTTCCTAACAACCTAAGACAATAGATGCATTTGGTACAATATCACAAGCATCTATACTATGGCTAACATTGTGAAGATCATCAATATCTTGGTCACAATGAGAGGTTTCTCTTATAACAACATACTCTTTGTGATTATCTGAATCTTTAGTCAATAGTTTGAATTCATGAAAACATTCAGGAAATAAAAGGTCAGCTAAAAAAAATTCTTTGCAGAAAAAATGAAAGGCAACATGAAAGTCTTCCAAAGAGATGATACCGACGATAGGTAGAGACAGGTACCAATCACGAGCAATTCCCTCTAATGAGAAGCAGAAGAGTCGGATCTGAACATCCTCATGCACAATTTGCAACCGATGCATGCAATCATGAAAGTCCAACAAATGTTCAGCTGGCACTTCCCACTCTTCATATCGAAATCTGGGAATACTACATTCCCATTCATCTCTACTAGGCACTGGATGAGGATAACCATAAATACTTGAAAAATCATAGAATGCATACCTCTTGTTCATTTCATACCAGTGGAGTTGCCAACAGATTTCTGAACAATAGAGTCGCCACTTAATCTTCCTTCGTGGATTCGCCAGATAGATGATTACAACCGATTCATGTCTAGACTTTGTCTATCGTCAAAGATGGATCTTGTCGTGTCCCAAGGAAGCTGAGCTTCAATCTCCTCTCCCCGGCAGCGGTGCCAATTTGTTATCACTCCAAGAAACTCTTTGAGGTTGTAAGACAAAGATGCTTGGTAACTTAAAGTAAACTTGTTTTTGTGTTTTTGTATGTGTGGATCAATGGGATAACTCAACTACAATATAGTATCCAGACAATCAAAATGAATAATCAAATAAACCAATGCCCTCAAGGATCAATAATCAGATAATAGCTTTAAGTGGGTGAAGAAGATAGTGCTTATAAACCAGATACACAATGATGGGTTTAATAAACAATGTAAGAAACTATTAATCAAGTTATGAACTGACTAATGAGATGGCAATCATTTTGTAGTTAAAACAACTTGAATAAGAGTGCAGAAGAAGGGTGGAAATCTGACATTAATAGTGAGAGAAACTTGTGATCTGTATTATCATATGAAAAGTCTGTTACAAAGGTATAGTTCTTGTATCCAAAATCGACCCCCTGCTTGTATCAAATGATATGTATTTATATCTTTTACAACAGATCTCAGATCCTATAAACATGGATCTAGATTTCTAAATATGGAAAACAGAGTACAAAAATTAATACAATAAAATAACCTAATATTTAACCAAATAGATTTAATCTGATCATTACAAGTCGAATTTGACAACTAAAGCATTATTTGGTAGTCTGTAGGTGAAAATCACAGATTCAGAAATCTGTTTTTGATGACTGGGAGATTTTATGTCAAGAGTTATTGTGCCATTTGGTGTTATTTCCTCACCACATGTCTTTAAAACTTCATGAGAAAGATATTCTAGTTTCTCCTAATTATTATCCATCATTTGACACCTTTCCCACGTGTTCAGGAATTAAAAAATCGCAATCTGGACAGAAAGAAGACATTTCTGGACTCTTCTGCGCTTTCACCAACTCTTTTGTCATGAATCAGCCCCTTTAGCTGGTGAAAAGGAAAGCTTTCAACAGCTAACTAGCAGATTTCAAAACCAATGAGCTGGTGAAAGCGCAAAATTTTTAATGAAAACTGCCTTGGGAAAAATCGAATTTCTGAGCCGTGGAGAGTCTGTTTTACATGCTTGAATAGTCGATTGACATCTAGAAATCCTAAGATTTCCAATGGTACTTTAAAATCGGTTTTTAGAGATTGGGAAGGCAGTCAAAAGTCCTCCACAAGATGATGCATCATTTTTCAAACAAATTTCAGAATGAATTATTTGATCGCTAACACTTATTACCATTTATTGTTGTCATCTTTATGCAAGGGTGTTTGTTAATTTTTGTTAATTCCCCTATAATTGAAGGGATTTAAGATGCCAATGGATCTAAATTCCTGTATATAGATGACTCAAAATCTAAAAATGGGAAATGCAAATTGGAAAATTGACAGAGAAAATCCAATATATATATATATATATATATATATATATATATATATATATATATATATATCACCCACTAGTATTTAGACCCATATCCTCTAAGGTAATTCAAATGTTTCCCACCAAGAGAGAGAAAAGTAAATGGATTACTCTTCACACAATGGTCATGGGATCCTTGTCCTCCTGTCTTCTTCTTCCCCAACCATATTACAATGTTTTGTAGCATCAATTATGTTGGGAAATCATTGTAGCGGTACATGGGTTTCATGTGCTACTTTGGTGGCAACTTTCTTCCCTCGACAAGATATGATACATTAGGGGAACCTAGTCTATTGACTTTGCGAATAGGAATGTTATATTTCTAGATCTCATTTTGAGGTTGGTGGGATTTTGCAATGAGGCTTTTATAGTTAAGTATTATTTGGCCAAGGAGGAAGACTTGGATGCTTTGATAATTTGTTCTCATTAATTTCTTGAAGAGGAGGACTTGGATACATTGGTCTCTATTCTCTACAATGATGATATTGATAACATGATGGAGTAGTACAATATATTTGAGGATATGGAAAAATTCTAAAACCGGTGGTGAAAAATCATGATAATTCTAATATGGATCTAAGTTTGAGCATATTATATAGTCATGCGTTCTTTTTTGATGAAGCAATGTAGGGTAATCATGAGTTTCATAGTGTTGGGGGAGTCTTGTTCCTATCTAACTCTCATCATGTCAAGTTTAAAGCTAGCCTTGGACCAAGGTCCAATAAACATGCTCAATTTCAGGCCTTGATATTACTACTTAAGTATGTGTTGGATAGGGAGGAAAACACATTTAGATTTTTTGTGACTCGTCCCTTGTCATCAATTGGATGAATGGTTATTCTCATTTACATAATATTCCACTTAGAATTGTAGGTAATATGTTACTTAATGTAGTTAGTTATTTTGCTAAAATTTATTTTGCAAATGTTTTTAGGGAATCGAATGAGGAATCAGACAAATTATCAAAGGAAGGTCAACATTTGGAAAATAATTCAATGATAGGGGAGGAATTTAGAGATGGAACCTCTATATCTTCTCTAATCTCCATCTAACATATTATCTTGCACTTTTTCTAGTGTTTCAATAGTTATTGATTCTAGTTAATAGGAAGTTGTTAAGACAATGATGGTTAGAGGTCTTTGACTTATTAAATTTTATGTAATATATATGTGAATAAAAATATGAAACTATAATGAATTATTAACACAACTGCAACATATGTATACCAACTGTTTTTTTCTAGGGGATATATGTATACCAATTGTTTTTTTCTAGGGGATATATTTTTTGGGATTGTAGAGTTTTAGGTTCTCTATACCCTATTATGAATCAAAATGCTATAGCATCTAAGAAGTTTAATTTCCATTCTCACTTTGACTTTTGAATAGAAATTATGATTTATCTTCTTAGAAAAAAATGATAAATTCTTGTGTAAGAATAGATCTCTAGTATAAATGAAAACAGAGGCATATATTTGATTCATTATATTTCTAGTATTTCTCTTTGGGATCTCATTGTACATGATAGTGACCTCAATTTATCTGTTAGTACGCCCATTGCCATGTTTGCTTTCATTTACGATGTTGTTCCTTTATCATCGGTTGTTCCTCACAAAGCTTTTGTCCTTAATTCCTTTGCTTCTTCCACCTCTAGCCATGGTATATTCTCACAAGTTCACCACTCCAATAATGTAGTTTTCAAGATTCCAACACAAGTAGGTGTATTTTTTAATGGATTCTCAAATTTATATTCCAATGTTACTTGTGTATTTTTTAATTGATTCTCAATTATTTAATTTATATTCCAATGTTTTTTTAATTGATTCTCAATTATTTAATTTATATTCCAATGTTTTTTTCTTTTCTACCTGAGGGTTGTATTTTCAAGAAAACTTGACCTCTAATAAAAATTTATAGCTTCCTTTTGACATCAACTAAGTCAACACACAAAATTTATCATAATTTTTTATTTTTTTTCCAATTAAACTTTAAAGTGACAACAATTTTCTTCAAACTTTATACCATAACACTATAGTTAATTGTATCTTGTGACATGATACGGTCCATGAATTTCTCCTTAATCCTACTTTTCAAGTGACCTATGCACATTTTCTAAGATTGTTCGTAGAAGTGATTTCTAAGATTGTTCGAAGTGATATGTGATTATGAGGTACAGAAAACAAATTCATTTAACGTGTTTGATGTTTGGGTTTAAAGTTTCCAGATTTAGAGTAGAAAGTAACTAGATAGGAATTCCTATGGTTGAGTCTTGAAATTTTAAGGTAGCCATAATGGGGCACCAACATTCCGAGTGGTGGGAAAGCAAAGGGAATCCCTTGTGGTGGATTCCCTTGCTTGGTATTCCCTCAAACATTAGTCATTCTACAATATGGTAAGGTGATGTTATGTGCATATTTCAAAGGGAAAAGTCAAGAAAGGAGTATGGTCAACTTACAATACTAAGGGAATTTCTAAGATTATTGAAGCATGTATTTATCAAAGGTGAATCTACACTAAAAAAATTGTGAATTTCAATTATGAAAGCGTCAATATCAACCTTCCAAAAGTGTAAATTTGGGTTTTAAAAATGAAAATATTCATTTTAAAAGTGTGACTTTCGATTCCATAAGTGGAAATTTTGAAAATTTTCACAACCCAAAAAATGCGATTTTCGACTCCAAAATTGTGATTTTCGATTTCAAAAATGTCAATTTTGATTCCAAATCTCTAAGTTTCAATTCCAAAAGTGTCAATGTCTAATTGCTACAATGTGTATTTAGATTTAAATGTTTTAAATTTGTTTCTTAATGTGTATATAATATATAAATCTAAGATTAGTGTACATTTGTCAACATATTATTTTTGTGGTTGCATGCATAATATCACTAAGGCATCCATTGCTAAATATATCAATATTGAATAGATGTAAAATTAAAAACAAGTGACAACAATCATCGTATTCTAGAGTTGTACTTTTTAATAATATTTAAGGAAGCATCACTCAAATAAAGTCCCATTCATCACGATCACTCCCTCTCTCAATATTATGCTTCATCTATTCTTGGTTAGGCTTAATCATTGCAAGGACCCTTCTCAATTAGTTTTATTTTCTCTCTTGTCCATCCTATCTTTGGTGACCATGCTCATATGATGTTATTAAAATCAATGTACACATTTTCTTCCAAACCAACAACCCACAGTTGTTTTTAATTTAAACATTTTTTATACAATTCTTCGTTAACCTTTGATGTTTTAGTTGGTTTCCATCATTGAACCTCTACTTTGTAAGACTCAATAATAGCATTTGAATCTTGGTAAACACTTCCCTTTCCCTTAACCATCCATATCACACAATCTTGCTTTGGTGATTATATTATGAGCATTTGTCTCTCTACAACTTCATTGTTTGGAGAGAATGGATATATCTGTGTGTTACATAGAGATCCAATGTAGAAATCGTAAATTGTGGGGACATTTTCCCTCAAGCAGGATTCAATAAATTCATGCAAGGAATTTATAGGAGCATTATTTCTCTTTATTGCAGTGTAGATGGCCAAAAATGAGTTGTTCAATACTCAATGTTATGAAAGGAAGTGTCCCAGTCTCTATATATAGTCTCCCAATAAATTATCATGGTATGCCAATTGTGTTCCCCTTCCTTATCCATCCCTTTATTCTAGAATGAAATATATGTTTCTAATCCATTTTTCATTTCATCCATATTAGAAGGTATCCTTACCTATAAATTGAACAATTGGAGCTACCCCATTTGTATGTTTGTGCACCCATTAGGAAAAGAACATTGCATATTAATATGAGGTGACCAATTTTCATTCTAATGTAGGGATTTATATTGCATAACTGGCCTATCATTAATTAATTGGAATTTGAAGAACTGGAATCCTTTGATACCAGTGATCTTGGAGTTACCATCCAAAAGGTGTGGTTCTATGAAGCTCTTGAAGTAAAAAAAATCATGAATTAGATATGGGACATAGGGAGTGTTATGCTCACAAGTCTTGTAAGTTCCCATCATCTATAATAGTGAAAATATGGATTTTTGCATTAATTTAGTTAATAACCTCCCATAAGTTCCACCTATTCATTCATGTGTGTGTCCCATGGGGAGGAATTCAACTTCAATAATGTCAAATACCCTCCTTGATGTTAAAAGGGCCAAAAATGAAAACACATAGTGATTTTTTTTATCACCAACACAATTATCCATTTCCAGCAATAATATTGGTGGAAAATTTCTCTCTGACCCACAAAAGTTTGTATTATCAACACTTATCTCATGTGCTTTCATATCATCTTACCTGTAGAAAAAACATTTTCCATAAGACTTGAATTGTAATAAAGCTTCATGCAATGGGAAGTTCAATGTTCCCCTTTTGTAAAAGAAATCTGCATATTAATCCACCATTGGTTCTTCAAGATCCTTTATATATTTAGCTAATGAACTTACAGTGAAATTTGAACCCATATCCAAACATGAAAGACTGAAGTGGCCAAATCCCCTAGTCTTGTGTCCATGTGTAAGCATATTAGTCAAAGAAATGGGAAGATTCATGACATTAATAATAGTCTTTGTCTTCTTGCATAACCTTGGTATAGAAGTATTTGACTTATACATCTTGTCATGCACGATTCTCAAGCAAGTGCTTGGACTCTCCTCTGAAGATAATTTTGGGCATAGTACATATGGTGAAAAGTTGCAATATAGTGATTATAGGTTGTCTAACCTACTCACAACCATTCTATTTAGGTTGGATCCATGATTACCCTAATCTTGTTCATGATTTAAATACAATCATTACACCTTACAAATAAGTTGTTCTTCATGATTGCTGGAAATTGATTTCTCATTACTTTGTTGAAACTGGATTGTGACACTGGAGAAAGTCCGATCTGTTGGTTTTTTAGTCGATTTATATGTCTAAATCATGTTACATTTTATTATCAATCAGGTGTTGTAACCTTATGAAGTGAAAGCATTGTTTGTGTAGAATCATTTCTTTTTATAATTTATATTTAAATGAAAGAATTCTACTATTAAACATTTGAAATTATCTTGAAGCAATAATAAACAAAAAAAAATCAAATGAAGTAAAGATTGATTACACTCAAGGAAAACTATATTCAACCTTCAACTATTGAAATTATCTTGAAGCAATAATAAACAAAACAAAAAAATTCAAATGAAGTAAAGATTGATTACACTCGAGGAAAACTATATTCAACCTTCAACTAATATTTACTATAATTGCAAATGTTGATTTCCTAGTTACAATCTTTCACTCAATCACATGATTAGAATGTTCATGCAACAATACCGTGACAACTAATTTAATGAAAGTTAATGGTTGAATGTTGTTATTGTAATTCAAAGCAGACTCACACAATGTAAAGAAACTTCTCAGAACACATAATCAAAGTATTGAAATAATGTAAAATAACTTAATAAAACATAAAATGGAAAAAAATAAAATTAAACAATGTAACATATACCAAAGTAGGGGCCCTTCCTATCTCAGCGTACACCGAAAAGGATGACTACAGTCCTATGCAATTATCAAAACACCATATGAAGCATCAACCGTATTTATATTAAAATATGGAAAAATAGATTCGACATAGTATAATGTCTATAATCATAAGTATTATTTTAAATGTAAGAGGTTTACAGTCCTTTAGTCTTGCGTCAACAAGTTTACAGTCCTATCCATTGTCAGAAAATAAATTGTAATGTAAAACACCCATATGTGAAAATTTTCTAGTTATGTCTGTCATGTTTGTCTTATAGTAAGGAAATTACATAATATAAAATGTTTTGATCTCATCCAAGTGCTTCACGGTTGGTAATTGTGTTATTGGTAAAATTATATCTCACAAGTATTTAGATCTTTGATTCAATTCTAGTTATAATTAAAACTTTGCAGTTATAATTAAAAATTTGATTCCATAGATTTGCAACAGGATTTGATGGATTTTTTATTTGTGAAATTTGCAATGCCAACAGATGGTGACAATCTTTTTATCTTTGTCTGGTATTGCCTCATGCTCCACCTTGAAAGTATCAATACTTATTTTCTTTACCCGGTTAATCAAATTAATGTTGCAGGTTGTTAATATGCATATGTTAATCAAATTAATGGCGCAAGATATTAATAAACACATGTAGCAAAAATCCTATCAGAAAAATTGATGTTGCAATGGTCAATTTACTTTTTGGTGAGTCTAGAGTTGTGTTTGAGATTTTAAAGTTTTAAAGTATAAATATCCTTAAAGAATAAAAAACGTGTTATATTAAATAAAAAATATTGAACTGCCAGCTTGCAGATGCTTTATCGAACTCGTGCCACATGCATTGCATAGCATGTAGTGGTGTCGACTTGGACCACATACTCGCATGAAGTTGGAATGGACCCTATGTGCATAGTATACACTTATATTATGGCTCATGACCCAGGTTCAATCCCTATCCTTTATTTTCCACTGAAGGTGGTACTATGGCTAGATTGACTGGTGAATCCTAATGACTCATTAAGTTGCAAGGGTGGGATACTCGGCGCTATAGAGAGAATATTGTCAGGATTACGTTGTCGCTGCAATTGACGATTGCGATTTTATGGTTGTAATATATTGAAACAGGGGAATGCAGTATCCATTATGTTGGTCACTGGACAATTTAGAGCGGCTGGGAATCTATATTTATTTTGATTTTGGAATTCAACTACTGGATTTTATTATTGGTATCAGTAAGATGAAACTGAATACCTCTATACAACAAGACTCTGACTTTTACAAATATACGCCTTTTCTTCTACTCGATCTTCCAAATTGTATCAAGGGATATCAATACATAGACTAGACATATAATATGATCTAATCATGGATAAATCAGGCTGCAAAAAAAATCCTTTACTTCAATTGCATCAAAGCATATCAATAATATATACAACTCACAGTCTGCTGCTTCGCACTGCTAAGTTTGCACAGCTTAAACATAGCAGAAAGTAGAAACATTATTGTACCTTAGGACGGGAGTACTCAACTACCGGAGCCCAACGTATGTACGTGCGAGAGGTGATAAATACAGTGGGATAGCCTTCATTATATAGGAAGGGGGGTACTCCAAACTCGGATTAGAAAACCATCTACACTCCTGAGCGAGAATATCTTATCGATGATTTTTAATGCAATAGGGTGGAGGAAAGGATATGGTTTTGCAGTGGGTTCAACCGAGTAAGATCCTAGGCATGGTGTTTGGGTACTTCCAGGCTTCTTCTAATATAGGTATGATGGTTTCATCAGCTAAGACATCCTATTGTATTTGAACAAAAGTATCTTTCTGTGTGAACTTTTTTTTTGTTTTTTAATCATGTGTTGTTAATGTAGCATGGTTGTTCATGAATATGTTGCTATTATTGCATATGCCAGCAACCCCGTATATGAACTCTACCTTCTGGAATATAATTTCTCAGGAATGTTGATTAATGTCTTCATTGATCCCCCACGACTAAATTAAATGCTATTAATTGTGCAGATTCTATTGTATGTGACCCTAACATTGCAATACATGTTAATACAATTCATTTAGAATGTAAGCCTATCCGACATCATATCCTACGCTGCACATAATTTACCAATGTTGTCACACCATCTTCCCAATTGTGTATCAGTCATGCAATTAGGAAATATTTGAGCCTATAAGGTCCTATTTGAGAAATATAGCTCCACAATAGGTGACTATACATTACTACAATATGAGACATGCACAACATTTGATGCAACTAAGAAAGTTGCAGAGATATTATACACATTACATTAAGAAAGGCCATACCTAACTTAACTTATTACAAAATACAACGCTAACTTGTATAACAAAGGATTAAACCCTAAAGTGATGACAATTTCGTTCTGTATTTCTTGGAAAATGAATGTGTAGCACTTCCTCCACTAGAAATAGACATCGTCACGCCTCCACTTGAAGGGACCAATGAAAATTTATCCCTTCCAAAGGCCATCACTTTTGTTATGTCTTTGTCATCCCGTTGGCGTAACAAAAAAAATGATTTTCTTGTCATCAACATCCACTCTGATGAGCGTAGAATGGATTTAATGTCCTCTGAATTGGGATTAGTGTTTCCACCAAGTACAACAAGTAGGTAGGCGGCCACAACCCTCATCTTTGCTTCTCTCTTCATTAACTTTCTTCACTCCACTCAACAAATACAAGCACAACCAACACACAAAGCTGACGTTCCTCTCTTAAAACTGTCTTAAAGATTTGTTAATTTCTTACACAACTGTGTGTACAATTTCAAAATTTGATTGGGGTAAATATGCACATAGGAACACTTCTTCATACACATAGCCAATAAATCCATGGGAAAATAGTAGTTTCTTGAAAATTCTATTAAATTGAACCATTTCCTTTCTAAATATTTCCATTTCTAATAATATGAGCAATTGTTTGACTGTTTATTATCACCAAAACACAATGCGTAGGGGACTAGGAAACACAACAATACAAGGGGAGGAATATGCCCAACAAAGAGTATTTTATTCACACCTAGAAAACACACGCATTGTCAAACTGTTAAATGAAGTCAAAAGACAACCATTAGAGAAGGGACCTACGCAGGAGGAAAAGGGACACCATCGCAGCCTGTTATTGCTAACTTCCCAAACCATTTACTTCCACAATTTGGTAAAGCTCGTGCTCGAGGGAGTGAAGGGGCACTGGTGAGAAATTTATTGTAGAATTGAAAGAAACTCACCATCTATATTTTGCATCTATTTTGCAAAATTTAAACACACAATGCAATGGCCAATGCAATGGTGTCTTCTTGCCCAAGAGCACCTCCGAAACAAGATCTATTTCTTATCATAACAGAGAATACGCCAAGAAACTTTGGTTCACGCCACCAGAAGAAGAGAAACAAACAGAGAGTACTTTGGTTCAGGCCACAGGAAGAAGAAAAACAGGGAAGAAAAAATAGGGAGGACTTTGGCCACAGGAAGAAGAGGAGAAACATGGAAGAGGAAGAAGAGAAACGAGGAGGGTAATCAACTAAGTGATCTAATTGCTATTATATTATAATTGTACATGTGTTAGAATTAGGTTTTCTCTAACAGATGCGTTGGACACGACAACCTTACATGCAATATTTTGAACATGACAACCTTGCATGCAATATTTTGAACACGACAATAAGAAATATGAGTTATGGACCATGGGCTATGGTCCCTGCTCTCATCCGGAAACATTTAATGTTTAGGAATTAATGCTAACTTGAAAGTTGGCATTAATCTATCCTTAGATATATTATAACATCTTAGGGATATATTATAGCCACTATCCTAAGTTTGAAACCAACCGGCCTCTATATGAGGCCAAATAAGACCTCAAATTTTCCCATTGGTAAAAAACAATTGTTCTAGCTACTTGATAAGTGCATTAAAAGTATTCAATGATATACGAAATTAAAACTTCGGAATATATGTTTTGATTTGCATGCTAAATTAATGAAAATTGCCAATTCGTTTACAATAGTCCCTGTTGCATGAAGGAGGTTGTCTGGTATTGCCTCATGCTCCACCTTGAAAGTATCAATAATAATTTTTTTTACCAGGTTAATCAAATTAATGTTGCAGGCTATTAATATGGATAGGTTAATCAAATTAATGGCACAGGATACTAATAAACACATGTAGCAAAAAACCTATCATAAATTGATGTTGTAGTGGTCAATTTATTTTTTGGTGAGTCTAGAGTTATGTTTGAGATTTTAAAGTTTTTGTAGTGGGAGATTTTAAAGTATAAATAGCCTTGAAGAATAAAAAATGTGTTATATTAAATAAAAAGTATTGAACTGCCAGCTTGCAGATGCTTTATCGAACTCGTGCCACATGCATTGGATAGCATGTAGTGGTGTCCACTTGGACCACATGATCGCATGTAGTTTGCATGGACCCTATTTTCATAGTATATACTTAGCTTATTGCTCATGACCCAAGTTCAATCCATATCATGTATTTTCCACTGAAAGTGGTACTATGGTTGGATTGACTGGTGAATCTTAATGACTCGTTAAGTTGCAGGGGTGGGATCCTCAGCTCTATAGAGTGAATATTTCCAGGATTACGTTGTGGTTGTAATTGGCGATTTCGATTTGATGGTTGTAATATATTGAATCAAGGGAATGCAATATCCATGTTGTTGGTCACTATGCAACTTAGAGCGACTGGGAATCTTTATTTATTTTGATTTTTGACTTCATCTACTGGATTTTATTCTTGGTATCAATAAGATGAAACTAAATACCTCTATACAACAAGACTCTGACTTCTGCAACTATACACCTTTTCTTCGACTCAATCTACCAAACTACATAAAGGGATATCAATACATAGACTAGACATATAATATGATCGAATCATGGATAACTCACACTGAAAAAAATGCCTTTAGTTCAATTGCATCAAGGCATATCATTAATATATACAACTCATAGTATGTTGCTTCAGACTGCTAAGTTTGCACAGTTTAAACATTGCAGAAAGTAGAAACATTACTGTACCTTAGAACAGGAGTAATTAACCACCGGAGCCCAACGCCTATATTCGCGAGAGGTGAGAAATACAATGGTATAGCCTTCATTATATAGGAACGGGAAGACTCCAAAATCATATTAGAAAACCAGCTAGACTCTCGAGCGAGAATATCTTATCAATGATGCTTAATGTAGTAGGGTGGAGGAAAGGATATGGTTTTGCAGTGGGTTCAACCGAGTAATCTCCTAGGCATGGTGTTTGGGTACTTCCAGGCTTCTTCTAGTATAGGTATGATTGTTTCATCAACTAAGAAATCTTATTGTATTTCAACAAAAGTATCTTTCTGTGTGAATTGTTTTTTTTTTTTTAATCATGGGTTGTTAATGTAGCATGGTTTTCATGAATATATATATCAACTCTACCTTCCAGAATAGAATTCCTCGGGAATTCTCATTAATGTCTTCATTGATCCCCCACGACTAAATTAAATGCTATTAATTGTGCAGATTCTATTGTACATGATCCTAACACTACAATACATGTTAATACAATTCATGTAAAATGTAAGCCTATCTGACAGCATATCCTACGCTGCACATACTTTACCAATGTTGTCACCCCATCTTCCCAATTGGGTATCAGTCATGCAATTAGGAAATATTTGAGTCTGTAGGGTCCTATTTGAGAAATATAGCTCCACAATAGGTGACTATACGTTACTACAATCTGAGACATTCACAACATTTGATGCAGCTAAGAAATTTACAGAGATATTATAAAAATTACATTTAGAAAAGCCATACCTAACTTATCATATTACAAAATACAATGGTAACTTGTATAACAAAGGATTAAACCCTAAAGTGATGACAATTTTGTTCTGTATTGCTTGGACAATGAATGTGTAGCACTTCCTCCACTAGAAATAGCCACCGTCACACCTCCACTTGAAGGAGCCAATGCAAATTTCTCCCTTCCAAAGGCCATCACTTTTGTTATTTCTTTGTCATCCCATTGGCGTAACAGAAAATTGATTTTCTTGTCATCTGCATCCACTCTGACTGAGCCTATAATGGATTTAATGTCCTCTAAATTGGGATTGTTATTTCCACCCAGTACAACAAGCAGGTAGGCATCCACAACCCTCATCTTTTCTTCTCGCTTCATTAACTTTCTTCACTCCACTCAATAAATACAAGCACAACCAACACACAAAGTTGACGTTCCTCTCTTAAAATTGTCTTAAAGATTTGTAAATTTCTTCCACAACTATGTGTACAATTTCAATATTTCACTGGGGTAAATCTGCACACAGGAACACTTCTTCATACACACAACCAATAAATCCATGGGAAAATAGTAGTTTCTTGAAAATTCTATTAAATTGAACCATTTCCTTTCCAAACATTTCCATTTCTATTAATATAAGCAATTGTTTGACTGTTTATTATCACCAAAACGCAGAGCATAGGGGACTAGGAAACACAACAATACAAGGGAAGGAATACACCCAACAAAGAGTGTTATATTCACACCCAACAAACACACACATTGTCAAACTGTTAAATGAAGTCAAAACACAACCATTAGAGAAGGCACCTATGCAGGAGGCAAAGGGACACCATCACAACTTGTTATTGCTAACATCTCAAAACATTTACTTCCACGATTTGGTAAAGCTCGTGTTGGAGGGAGTAAAGGGGCACTAGTGAGAAATTTACTGTAGAATTGAAAGAAACTCACAATCTATATTTTGCAGCTATTTTGCAAAAGTTAAACACACAATGCAATGGCCAATGCAATGGTGTCTTCTCTCCCAAGTGCGCCTCCGAAACAAGATCTAGTTCTTATCATAATAGAGCAGACGCCAATAAACTTTGGTTCACGCCACCAGAAGAAGAGAAACACACCACCGGAAGAAGAGAAACAAACAGGGAGTACTTTGGTTCAGGCCACATGAAGGAGAAAAATAGGGAGGACTTTGGTCATAGGAAGAAGAGGAGAAACAAGGAGGAGGAAGAAGAGAAACGAGGAGGGTAATCAACTAAGTGAGCTAATTTCTATTATATTGTAATTGTACATGTGTTAGAATTAGGTTTTCTCTAGCAGAGTCGTTGGACACGACAACCTTGCATGCAATATTTTGAACAAGAAAACCTTGCATGCAATATTTTGAACACGACAATAAGAAATATGAGTTATGGACCATAAGCTATGGTCTCTGCTCTCATCCGGAAACAATTAATGTTTAGGAATTAATTCTAACTTGAAAGTTAGCATTAATCCATCCTCAGATATATTATAACATCTTAGGGATATATTATAGCCACTATCCTAAGTTTGAAACTAATCGGCCTCGATATCAGGCCAAATAAGACCTCAAATTTTCACATTGATTAAAAACAATTATTATAGCTACTTGATAAGTGGATTAAAAGTATTCAATGATATATGCAATTAAAACTTTGAAATATATGTTTTGATTTGCATGCTAAATTAATGAAAATTGCCAATCCGTTTACGCCCTTATTTATACGGTTGTCGAAGTTGACTTTGAAGATGGTCGTTATCCATCAATCTCCCAATTTACTTTTATGGATGTGTAATAGGTGTCGAACCATGTCCTCAATATCATGTACATCCTCCAAATGGTGGTTTAGTATTTGGAACAATTATAATATGCAAACAAATGATTGTTATAAATGATTGGTTATAGGATCTCGTGGTTCTTGTAACATGTTAGTAAAATGACTTTTAAATTTGTTTTCCTTATAAAAAATCAGGAATTTATGAATAAATACAACTTAATACCTTTAGGTACTCTTGAGTAGTATATCTTGTATAAATCGTAAGGAATTTGGTGAATTAAAGGATAATAGTAAGGTCAAAAAGGAGGAAAATGAAGTAAAAAAAAGGCTTAATTAACAATGAATACAACATAAAAAAGAAGGCCCAAGATGGTTTTCCTCGTTATCCATTTTCCAAAGTGAACCCTGGGGCATATTAGATGGAAATAATTTCATAGGTTCCCTTGTTCCATCTTAACTTATTTAATGTTTTATATGTGGATTTTTATCTAAATTTTGCTCCATGATGTTATTAATATTGGCTACTATTTCAATAATATTAGATATAGATTTTTTCAATTCATTATTTCCATTCATTACCTTCGAATCACCATTTATAAACATATTCTTGTAATGGTAGAAAGTGTTTCTTTTTATTCAATATCATTTAAATCATGCATTTTGATAGACATAAATTGTGTCATTCTTCATTGTAAGTAGAGTTCTCTTATTTTTTTATCCTTGTTTGGCAATATAGGAACATTTGATGCTAGAGAGTTTAACAAAAAGTATTTTTTTGAATTTTCATTGTTGAGATGCACCTTCTTATTACCCTCAACCATTGACTAAAATGAAATTTTAGAAACACAAAACAATTACAACAAAATGTTGTGCCCATTTTTGCATAGAATGAACTTTCATCAAATGTTTCTACAGATATTGTACTCCAATTTGTTTTAGAAGATGCACTCCTAGTTTGGAATTTTACCACTTTATAAGGCCTTGTTGTCACAATTTTTATAGCGGCACAATCTACATTATCCATAGGTAGATACACCATCTCTAGATGTCATTCTTCTAATACTTCCCAAAAGTTGACATTAGGTTTCTTTGCATTTTTTTTTAATATCATATTTAAAAAGGCATCGCTAAGGTTTGGCAAGTAGTTGGAAAACCATATTTAGAGAGAACCTTCTATTAATAAATATTTTTCATAGTGGATGAAGACTTTTTGGATTAAAAATCCAAATTCATTACCATCTAATGGTGCAAAGTGCACCGCCTCTCCTTCTTGAACATTTGAAATTATTCTTGTGGCAATATAATTTGGTTGTGAAGAACACCAATGGACTAGATTCACCTTTTCTCCCATAAACTTAATATTGTGATTTTGGTTCATTTGTGTCACCGAACCTTCAAATTTCTTAATGATCTCAACATTTAATATTGAATCGGTATTGATATCCACCATTTTTTTTATTGGCCAAGATACAAGGCTACCACGCGGTAACTATGATGAACAAATGTCATAGGGAAGCACTAGTTCCTTCACCAGCACACCAAATGAGAAATATCCCAAAAGATTCCCTTCAATAGAATCATTTTCAACTTAATTTGTCACAAGACCCATGGCAATGCAATCTCTATGATCTAAACATATATGTAACAATATGACTTTTCTACAAAGGAAACAAAACCTAGATTTATGTATAATATTTTTATCTCCACTATTAGAATAGACACATATGTATAATATTTTTATTGTTATCTCCTTCACTTCAATGTGTTGTAGAGAACATTCAATGTGGTTAAAAATATGTGATTCATCCCATTCAATAAAAAAACAATTTTCTTCTGACAATGTATCTGCACCTCTTGATATATGCGACAATTAAATATCTCCATTAAAAACCTTAGTAACATTTACAACAACAAATTCAAGATTGATGTCATTGTTACGAAATTTATTTTTACTTGGGAAGGATATTCCTTCAACAAATTTTAATCCATTGAAAAGTAGGTCTATATACTGTTAAAAACCTAACATTCCAAAATACATTTTTAATAATGTACAATGACAAGGATACAACCACAAATCAATATAATTAAACTAAAAGTATACACAAATTAATTCAAGTCAATATAGGTAAAATATATTTTATAATAAGAATATAATCAATGTAATAGATAAAATAAATGAACATAAATTAATATAAATATCATAATTTAATATAAAATCTCTAGGTTAATGTGCTCTTCCATATTGGTGTGCAAATTTTACAAAAAAAAAAAAACTTTCATAATACTTTAACGTTAAATTGAATGGATCTATACAAATTTTATACAAGAAAAAATGATAATAAATTTATCCTCTAGATGGGTGGTAGGGACATGTGATAACCACTATGTACAACACCCACATCTCATAATTACCATCACGAGAAGAACTCCATAGACACGATGGATGAGGCATGCCTTACATGAAGAAAATCGATGTTGATGATGAGTACGGGTGTAGGAGAACCACGCCACCTATTGATTATGAGTACAAGGATACTCAAAAAGTAACAACTCTACATGACCACTTGAAAGGAAAGATAGACAATATTTCTAAACACTTGAGTAGTATACACATACTAGTGATCTAATCCAGATTATTTTCTAAACAATTTCTATTAATGAGCAAAATGTACAAAACTGTAGAAATACAGAGTGAAAGACTCGCTAGAATGGTGGAAGCTTATCTCTGAGAAGAGATGTGATGGCTACTCACATTCGCAATAATATTATCATTACAATGAGGCTCCAAATACCAATTTAACATAAATAAAATCCAAAACACTAACCTCGGAAGATGAAAAGTCAACAATTTTGTGGACCCCATTTTGGATAGTTTGGTGTATCAACTTCTCGGGCGTAACTTTGGAATACGATCTCCGTTTGGGGTGCACGATAGCTTGTTGGAAAGGTATCTATGAGGAGATTCATTTTGGGGGCTCAATCATAGCCTTTCTTTCTTGATAAGGTGACTGGTCGTGAAAAACGTCGTTTAGGCCCTCAAAATGGCCTCGAAAGTTTAGGAACCAAAAAATTGCTAAAAATAATAAATTGTCAATGAATTGTTTTGAGCCAATCGGAATAGGTGGGTGGCCACCAATATCCACCTAGACCATGATCATCCCGTAGTATGAGAGATATCTCTGTTAACTATTACTCAAGATCTCCCTCGACAAGAATACTATGATAGAGAAAGGGTCAGTCAACCCTTCCTTGGGGTCCCCTTAATGATAATACTATACTCAAGGAATGATTGGTTGACTACTAAGTGGGTTGCTATCAAATATAATACTATTCTTGAGGAAGGGTCAATCATCCCTTCCCTTGACCCCCCACCTCAATGAGAATATTATGCTCAAGGAAGGGTCATTTCACCTTTCCTCAATTTCCCCCTCAATGACAATACTATGGTAAAGGAAGGGTCGACCGACCCTTCCCTAGGTTCTTTCTTGATGAAAATACTATTCTTGAGATGCACCTTATTATTACCTCAACCATTGACTAAATTGAAATTTTAGAAATACGAACTTTTTTACAACAAAATGTAGTGCATGTTTTTCCATATAATGTACTTTCATCAAATTTTTATATAGATATTGTACTCAACTTCCTTTTAGAAGATGCACTCCTAATTTGACATTTTTCCTATTGTATGGCCTTGTTGTCACAATTTTTATGTCATCACAATCTACATTATCCATATGTGGATACACCATTGTTGGTGGTGTTGTCACAAGGGTGAGAAAAAACCCTTTAATTTTATGGTTGCAGATCAAGCAATAGAAAAATGACAAATGAAACTAAAATTATATACGTGTTGAAGGAAAATCTCCCTGCGGACAGGTAGATCTCCTTAAAGAGCTAGACACTTAACTCTAAGATAGAAAGTGCTTATCATGGTCACTGACTTCCTTTTAGGCCTACACAAACTAATGCATGAAGAGGAAGGAGGAAAGATGTACCTTTTACCGGTGTTTGTCCCTGCACGCTCCGAGTTGAACTCCAATCTTGAGCTCCTCGATAAGTCATCTAGACAAACAAAGTACAACCACTTCCTATTCTATCGATATTAGTTCGAGGCAGACCTATCTACTTAGAGACAAATTCATGTAATGTCAAACACAAATTAGAAAGCAACAGGCCAAGCATATTACATTAATGAGGAAAAAACGTTACTTACAGTCATAGATGGAATGTAGCAGTTTCGTCAAGTTCTCCTTGCCTAACCCTTGCTCGAAAGCTCCACGATCGGAATGACGATATATTAGCCTCCACTTCATTGTGTGTTCCCTATGAGATCATAGGTTTCATGCTTCTCATCCCTTCTCCAAATATCACTTATGAGATCATAAGTTTGGTATGATTCTCTATCCAGGTCCCCCCTTTCACCATGAGAAAGCTTGCTTATATAGCCTTGGAGAGGCTCAACAACTTGAGATATATTTGGGGTGAGTTGAGGATTTTCCTCCTTGAGTTAGGGATCTTCCTTAAGATCATGGCTGGACTAGGGGTTAGAATCCAACTGCCTTCCAAGATTGAAAAGATCTTTCCCTCATTCATCTCAACAAACCAACTACTGCCCAGAATAGGTAACACTCCCTCAAAAGGGCCATCAGAGCGTTATAACGCTCCCATGTAGGCTTTAGGGGAGCGCCAACACTCCTGAGAATAGGAGCGCTCCTGCAAAAGGGTAGATGAGTGTTATAATGCTCCCTCATAGCTTATAGGGGGGCGCCAACACTCCTGAGAGAGGTATAGGGGAGCGCTCTCCTCCAAAAACTCAGTTTTTTGGGTTCTTTCAAATGGCAAAAGGTTCATAAGCCCAGTTAATCATTTCTCCTCTTCCAAATCAAGTGTTTTATGTGTGTCAAGTGTCCTTCTCATGTCGTTATAGGCACGACATAGGCATCATGGCAGTATGCTTTCCTTGACACTTGCGACACTTGCGACCCTTGTAATGACGACACTTGCGACACTATCAAAGTGAGTATTTTTTATGTGTAACAGATTGTCCCTCAAAGTATGAAGTTAGAAGAAAGGAACTGATAACTGAAATGCTTTGTAGACTTTCAAGAAAGGGTATAGATGCAGAGAACCTGACATAAGCTACACACAAACATCCAACAAATATTATGACATGTTTCAAACCCAAGGCAAGCATACATATGCTTGGGTGATAAAGACTTGCAAGATATGGCTGCCATAAAATACACTGCGGATCCATAATTGTATTGATAAAAAGGTATAGCCACTAAAAATACACTGTGGATCTATACTCCCATGACCTGAACTGATCGTAGCCACGAAGAATACACAGTGGATCTACGAGATGAAAAGACATAGACACGACCAATACAAAGTGGATCTATGTAACAATATATGTGTCATTCAAAAGAAATTCCATCGCAACCTGGGCAAAGTACATATCAGAGTGATCACTCAACCCAGGGTCTTCTTACCGATCTCGATGTAGTACGAATCTAACCATGTGAATAGATGTCCTGATGTCGAACATGGCAGAAACCACTTGATTACCAGTCAATAATGTAAACTGTTAACAAGGGCGAGGGAAATCATCATTAATGTCAATGATTCCCAAGGTACTCTAGTACATTCCAACGAATGTGAATGGATGAGCTGGAGTCAAACATCCGTGGAATCGTCTGATCAGAGGTCAATGATGTAAACCCACTGTCGAACGTGAGGAGGCCTGCCATTGAAGCATGCAGGTCCCAAAGTACTAATTGGTTTCTAAATCTAGTTCCTGGATAATGTGTTGAAGTCGACAGGAATAGACTCGTCGAAGGAGGGCCTTGATGTATCCCCCATCAACGACACGAAACGAACACAAAGATGTAATTGGTAGATCAAATGAACATGGACTGACACAGGTATTGAGACAAGATATTTTTGATGGCTGACTCATGAGGTGGATACTTCCCTTGAACACTGAGGCACAACAGTAGAAACATGACATGGACCAAAACTTGATGATGCAGTGGGTGTTGTGACTTACGTCAGGTGACCCAGAGGAGTGAAATAAACTCAAAGGATTGGCTCAGTGTAGAGGTTCAACAGATTATAATGCATGCAAAATACAAAGTGCCGTGTTCAAGGGTGACTCTAAGAGTTACTTGGTAATGTTCTCAAAAACTGCTTGGCTTGCTTCTTTCAATTTTTTCCCCTATCCAGATAGATGAGTACCTCTTTTTAATTTAACGAGCTTGAGGAGGATAACACATGCTCGATAAAACTCACCTTCGGTAAGTTCCTCTTCCTTTGTTTAACGAACTGGAAGAAGTAAGGGTTCGATCCCGTATGGACCTGTCGATGTTTTTTTTAATGAGTCCAAAGACAGAAAACTTCAAGGTTTTTCATGATTATAGAGTTTGGAAAAACACTTAAAAGAGAACTCTCTCAGTTCCTTTTTCGTAAAGTAGTCTAATGAGACCGAAAAAGAGATAAACTATTTCTCAACAAACGTTTTCTTCAAATACTTTAACGAGCGTGAAAAGAACAAGGTCGCTCAGTAATCTTTTCATGTTTAGAGAGTCTGAAAAGAACTTAAAGATGACTCCAATGTTGTCCTTTTTCGTAATGTTAGTCTCGCGAGGCCGAAAAAGAGATAAATTATCACTCGAAAGATGCCCTTTCAAACTTTTTAACGAGTGGGAAAGGAACCGAGATCACTTGGCAATCTTTTCATGTTTAGAGAGTCTGAAAAGAGCTTAAAGGAGACTCCAGGGGGTTCCTTTTTTGTGTATCCATACAGGTCTGAAAAAGAGATAAAAGTTTACCCGGATGCATTCTCATGTATTTACAAGCACGAGAAAGAACAAATACTAAGCTCGGTATGCCCCCAGCTTGAAAAGCTAGTGGCTTAACTCCATAATGATCATCAAAGGCTGGAGACCTACCCTCCAAGCTTCAATTCATTCACCGACTTTGAGGTTGTCACCAATTTCTCTAGTAGATGAGAAAAAGGAGAAGGGTGGATGAAAAGAAGGTTCAAGAGAGGTGACTATTTCATTTTTAACGAGCTTGACACAAGAAAAGAACTATGCTCAAGGCCTCTGTTTCATTTTTTAATGAGCTTTCCATAGAGAAGAGAAACTATGCTCATAACTGCTTCTTGATCATGGCTTCCAAGAGAAGAACGTTCTAGAAGGATACCATGTCAAGGGACAAAACTCAGTCATGGCTTCCAGGAGATCTTCGTTGGATGGAAGATAATCACTCGAGAAGGAGCACATGTCAAGGGTCGCGATAGGAGTAAGGAGATCAGGCTCCAATAATCCTACCGAAGAAATCACCATGTCCACTACCGGATCCAAATCATCGAAAGTTGAAATCATGTGAGATGATGAAAAATCAACACTAGGACGGGAGATAGACTGTATATCTGCCCGAATTTCTTCACGAGGGGGAAGAAAAGAGGACTGGTGACGGTTATGATCCCGAGGTAACTTGTCAATACGAAGCATTTCCGGAATAGATTCATCAAAAGGAAAAATTGGGGAAATGCAGTCGATTGTCGATGACAAGGAACTCAACTGTGATTACATCGAGGAAATGTCAGGCGCCAACAGATGTTGGTCATCTGACGAGGGAGAAGTGGATGGGATAGAAACATATGATGTTTCGGCTGGACTAAGTGGCACGGTGTCACTTAGTGCATCGAATTCCAATGGACAAGGTACAATCCAAGGGTCAGATGATTCCAAAGATTGATAAGCCGTGGTCAAAATCATATTGACGATGGAAATATGATGTGTAGTCGGTGGAAGTGGTGTAGGGAAGGTACCCATGAGGCTAGAATCTTTCAGTAAGCCAACACCAACACTTTCATACGTGATCTTGTGGTCTCCCAAGAAAGGAATATTGTTGGTAGCGGGAACACGAGCATCGGTCGTGCAGAAATCCAACTGATCAATAGTGACAATTTTTCCTGATGAGGAAATTGGACACATCGGAAAACTGACGAGGCAACGACAGTCATAGCATAAAACCAACTTCTTCCAAGTAAAAAGTTGTAATAGAGGGGAGCATCGACCACCTCGACATCAACAGTAACAGTTTTTCCACCCAATTGGATGGACAGGGACTGTAAAAGCCCATGGGGATGAAAACCTCACCCGTCGAAGGCGCGTAACATAATTGGGGATTTATTGAGTGCTGGTGATTTTAAACCTTTCCAACATGCCAAAGACATGACACAAGTCGAGGCTCCCTCATCCAGAATAGTTCAGTGGATTTGTTGATTGTGAACAACAACATCAACTTGGAAAGCAAGTTGGTGGGAGATTCGAGACACATAATTGTCTAGGTTAAACATGATCTGATTGGACGGATCAGGATCAACAACACCAAGAGTGGCCAAGAGCATTCTACATTGACTGGAACAGTGCTGTAGAACTTCTAACGCAAACATAGAACATGGTGCTTGAGCCAAATCTTCAACAATGTTGTAGTTCTGGGTGGCACATGAACTAGGATTAAAGGTAGTTTTATGTATAGTGCTCTTAGGAGGGCGTAAGATAGATTCGAATGTGGGTTTCTCAATATGAAGTGGTCCAGATGAAGGATTAACCGATGGAAGACTAACGAAGGATGATGATGGATCCGGTAAAGTACCAACACCATTAGTGTATTTTCCTTTGTCAGGGTTACCTGGTGTGTTGTATGTCTTGGAGCGAGTGGTCAAATTGATCCCATTAAACATATAAATATGTGCACTCGACGAGGCCTCATCATTAGGATCACTAGAACTGCCCCTAGGAGAGGGGGTTTGAGCAACCAAGGATTTTTGTTGTGGAAAAGGTTGAGTAAGCATAGTGGGTTGTGACTTCCCTTGGAAAATTTTGGCCACTTCATTGCGAAGTGGACAATCTTGAGTGTAGTGATTGTCACCACAAATGATACACGGGAATTTCAGTTTCCGTTGTGGTTTCTTTTTGGTAGCAGGTGGTTGAGCTTGATTTTTTGTTTGTTCATTGTTATTTTTTGATTTATTCTTTGTCGTCTTCTTACCTCCGAATTGTTGTGAAGGGGAAAATTGAACTGCATTCACCTCAAAGATCTGAGTTTGGGGGGAGGTAGAGGAGGGTGTAGTCGATTTGGAAAAAGATTGAGTTTTGACGGAACCGATAACACCATCCGCATGAGATGAGGATGATGGCTTATAAGGATCGATATTAGCTCGAGCAACATTCAGAAGAAAATCATACAAAGTACCAGATTGGGAATAAACCAAATATAAATACTGAGCCCGAGAAATGGCTTGTTCCTCTGTGACCGCACCACCCATAGCGACATCGCAAGCGATTGGGGGTAACAATGATTTAGTAAACCATTCTGCCAATAGCATGTCAGGAATGATTGCCTTGATCATCCTTCGTCGTCGTCTCCACTCATGAATATGATCAGAGATATGCACAGAGTTAGTTTGACGAAGGGAGGTCAAGAGTTCAGTACCTGTCTCGTAGTGAATAGGTAGTTGAAAGTGCACGAGGAAATACATGGAAAGGGAATTGAAATCATGAAAAGAATCACGTGGTAGTTCAATATACCACTTTGTTGTTGAATCGGTAAGTGTTCATTGGAAAAGACGCAAACGTATAGAATCATCCATGAGGGAGTTTGATGAACACCACAAATGGAAATTCATCACATGGTTGTTCGGATCTTCGCCAGGGTTTCCGTCAAATTTAGGAATATCAGAAGGAAGTTTAGTTGGAATGATTGGCCAAACCGGTGAATGAGAAATAGGATCATTAGTTAATCGAGACAAGTCTGGGAGATCCAGAGTCGCAAGGAAAGGTAGTTGTCGGTTAATGTGCGAATGATACTGGTACATCATAGGAACACCAGTAGGACCATAGACTGGGTTAGGTGGATAGTTTTAACTAGTAGGTCCTCCTACATATGGTTGTTGTTGGCTAGGATAAGAAGGATTCAATGGTGCATGAGAAACATTGGCATAACCCGGTGGGTTCTAAACATTATAGGCCGGGTGATGTATTTTCCCATGAGGAGGATAAGCATTTTTGCCTTGAGAATGGTAAGGAGTAGATCCCATAGGCATATACACATGAGGCCCATGAGGAGGATAAGACTGTGGTCCCAGAGAACTCCAGGTGGTATTTTGGATGTTGCCCGGATAAGATTGCCCGTAAGATGTTCCGGAAGGGACATGATTGGATACTCCTCCTAGTGGGTTGTTATACAAGTGCCCCCCAAAGTGGGGTTGGGTAAAAATGCCTCCTACAGATAATCCTTAGGCTTGTGAAGGGTTTCCAACAAACGAGGGTTGCCCCCCTACCAGCGGTGGATTTACGACCGGGGTGTGACTAGCAAATGGAGGTTTCCCTCCAGGAGGAGTATGAAAAGTGGGTTGTCCCCTGGGAGGAGTAGGCCCGCCATGGAAAGGTAGTCCTCCAGGAGGAAACAGTTCGTTGGATGGTGGTTTCCCTCCAGCTGGTTGTGTTTGGCCAATAGGGGTCTGCATTCTCGGGTGAGAAGATGTCCCAGCAGGATCGTGTGGAACATGCAGAGCTGTAGAGTAAAAACTTGTAGAAACAGGGGTAGAGATTGAAGTGCTTTGGGGATGAGTAGAGGTGATGAGTCCAGCATTAGGATGGACTTGTGCTAGTGTGGTAGTAGAGTGAATAACCTGATCGACTGGGTGATTCATGGTTTGACCGGATGGTCCTGTTTCACTAGGAGGGTCATGAGGTTGAAAGGGTTGTCGAAAGGATTCAAAATTTTCATAGAGATCACATCTCGATGAAGTCCTCCATACAGAACGAGCAGGTGTGGGATTGGTTTCTACTGCGGTGCTAGGATGAACAAGATTCCTATACTCATCACCAAAGATTGGTTCTGCGGATCCCATATATGTTTCCGTAAAGATCCTCTCCGGTAATCATGGGATCTCTTCGTCTATGATGTTCCCAAGGGAGTTTAAACAAACCAAAAGTGGTTCGAGAGGAGTTACCGACACAGGTGTAGTGGGATTTTCAATCATGACCAAAGCGACTTCTAAGTTATCTAACGGAGGAGCAATAGTACTTCCAGTGTTAGATTGATTTTCTACCTCTCTACGGTAATTGTCTTATGGAGGGTTAGAAGGTAAGGGTTGATAGCCTTCCGGAGGCATCCCTTGCATCCTACGTGATCGGCGAAGACCTTTATCGTCTACAGGCTCAATTGTGGAGAATAACATAACACACTGAAAATCTAGGGCCAACTAACAAAAAGAAACAGCATGCGCTAATAAAATCTAGGAATCAACCAAGCAGAGAACGCTTCTCTCGATGATCGTACTAGTTGGTGATGAAATCCAACATCGCGTGATCAAGTCAAGAAGGGGTTGGGATATGGTGGAACAATTACAATGGCGACCTGCTTAATGGACTTTCACCTTGGTACAAGCTTCCATGCAGTAATTGTGTATTTACCCTCCAAGGAGCCCGAGTGAGTTTGACCAATGTCTGTTCCAGGTACAGTGAGACTTCCCTTCACCATCACCTTGTGTAAGTACCTAAAGATTATTGCAACTAAAGACACCAATTCATAGTGAGTCCCTGGGCAGGTACAGTCGACAATCCGATCCGAAACGTATGGGCAGGATAACAAGTCCGAAGTCAACTTGAGAGGCTCCCACACATAATCATGGGTATACCTCCAAGTGACCCCCAATATACGATCCGACCACTACAAGCAGTTGAACCACGGAGGGATAATCTCCATAATTTGCCCGAATATGACCTCGTGCGTAACCCCTGTGTGAGAGGGGGATCCCAGAAAACCAATACGACAATTGGATTTGACTCTCCCTAGCTCATGATGCTAATGTTTGTTTTGAAAACTTTGGAGAGTTGTACTCACAGCCTAATCCAAAGTGCTAACCCTAGTCTACTATTGGTGGAAGATCCTAAAAACAAAAATGTTCTAGATAATTTTTAATTAGCGTTCGTTTTAGAGTTGTTCTTTACTGAAAGGGTGTATGAAAGTGAAATGGATGGAATGATGACTCAAATTCCCAAAAAATGCATGAAATATGATAAGCAAACATTTATTTTCAATGAACGCCTATTTAAGGGAAAGAGAAAGAGTCATTTTCACTATCAAACACTAATATGAAATGTCTTCAATCAATCGGTTCTCAATCGAATCCAATGCAATGCTAAAACATTTTCAAAAACGCCTTCTAATATGCAAACCAATCACTAATATGTGTCTTTTTTCGTTTGTATGTGAATGATGATTAATCCAATGCAAAGACTTCTCCTACCAACTACCCTTTCAGATCAAGGAGATTCAGACAAGCATGATCAGATTTCGCACACATGACACACACACTCTTGTTATGATTGAAACAAGAAGCAAACAGAAGACAAAATATAACAAAGAAAAATCAAACAATTCACACAAAAGAGAGATGTTGAAGAAAAATGGCCTCAAACGAGATGATTCACAGATTTCTGATGCCCTTTACTGGAGTTCCCGCTCAGTCGGATAGGAGAGAAGAAAGCAGTGGATTGATTTCAAGCTCTCAACAACAAAAACTCAAAAATAATGAAGAAGGCCACCAACTCTGAACAACAAAGTGCTCATTTCTCAGAAGGAGGGATGTCAAAGTTCAATGGGAAGAAGCATTGAATCACAAACAATCTCAGCAAGTGAAAAAAAAGGGTATGGACCCCAAAAATGCAATTTTTGAAAAGATTTTGTGAAAAAAGGGGCTGGCGCTTTGGCGTATGGGACACCAGGGAATTATAAAGCTCTATCCAGTACCTTTAGGGAGTGTTGTCACTCTGCTAACATGGGCACAAGGGCACCAGGCTTAAAAAACTCATAAAATGTCCAAAAACCCAAAATTTTAGTCAAATTTTGACAGTCAAGCTAAGTGTGATGGGGTAAGGAGTCAATCAGCATGTGAAATCAAACATATGGGGTGAACAAGGTATGAAAACAACCAAAGAGTAAGACAAGGTCTATGAGGAAAAAATCAAAACCAAAAGTTTCGATTTGGTCCCCAGAAGAGTCGCCAGTTTCTGTTGAAGTAAAATCTCCCTGCAGACAGGTAGATCTCCTCAAAGAGATAGACTCTTAACTCTAAGACAAAAAGTGCTTATCATGGTCACTGACTTCCTTTTAGGCCTACACAAACTAATGCATGAAGAGGAAGGAGGAAAGACATACCTTTTACCGGTGTTTGTCCCTGCACGCTCCGAGTTGAACTCCAATCTTGAGCTCCTTGATAAGTCTTGTAGACAAACAAAGTACAACCACTTCCTATTCTATCGAGATTAGTTCGAGGTAGACCTATCTACTTAGAGACAAATTCATGTAATGTCAAACACAAATTAGAAAGAAACAGGCCAAGCATATTACATTAATGAGGACAAAACGTTACTTACAGTCATAGATGGAATGTAGCAGTTTTGTCAAGTTCTCCTTGCCTAACCCTTGCTCAAAAGCTCCACGATCGGAATGATGATAGCTTCGCTGATTAGCCTCCACTTCATTGTGTGTTCCCTATGAGATTATAGGTTTCATGCTTCTCATCCCTTCTCCAAATATCACTTATGAGATCATAAGTTTGGTATGATTCTCTATCCAGGTCCCCCCTTTCACCATGAGAAAGCTTGCTTATATAGCCTTGGAGAGGCTCAACAACTTGAGATATATTTTGGGTGAGTTGAGGATTTTCCTCCTTGAGTTAGGGATCTTCCTTAAGATCATGGCTGGACTAGGGGATTGAATCCAACTGCCTTCCAAGATTGAAAATATATTTCCCTCATTCATCTCAACAAACCAACTACTGCCCAGAATAGGTAGCGCTCCCTCAAAAGGGCCATCAGAGTGTTATAGCGCTCCCAAGTAAGATTTAGGGGAGCACCAACACTCCTAAGAATAGGAGTTCTCCTGCAAAAGGGCAGATGAGTGTTATAACGCTCCCTGATAGCTTATAGGGGGGCACCAACACTCCTGAGAGAGGTATAGGGGAGCACTCTTTTCCAAAAACTCAGTTTTTTGGGTTCTTTCAAATGGAAAAAGGTTCATAAGCCCAGTTATACATTTCTCCTCTTCCAAATCAAGTGTTTGATGTGTATCAAGTGTCCTTATCATGTCGGTATAGGCACGACATAGGCATCATGGCAGTATGCTTTCCTTGACACTTGCGACACTATCAAAGTGAGTATTTTTTATGTGTAACAATACCCTAGTGATGTTCATATAAATTAAACCATAACTCATGCAAAACATGGAATCCAAATATGCAAAAGAAACATTATTCAATATGAACAAGGAAAATATGAACATTTTATTGATCCAATGGATTGGAAAAGTAAAACAACACCTAGTAGAGCGGCAGATGGGATCTAAATCTTGACCCTCCTTAGAATGGGTCCTTTGCTTCCTTGGTGTGATCAAACTCCAACCTTGATTAGAAAATAATGAAATAAACTAGAATGTGGAATCAAGAGAAGAGGGTTCTCACGATTCTAGTGTTATTCTAGCAACATAACCTTACTTAGATGGATTGATGTTAATGAGTGGCCTCAATAGATTTATTGATAGTTGTATGGTAGATAAAAATATTGCATTGTTGTCGTCTAGTGGTTAAATATGACTAGATCAATGTTTAATATAGAAATTAGGGTTTGATGAGATCCATACATAACTAATACGTCATTTACAAGGAACATACACATTTGTTGGGTTGGAAAACAAATAAGAAATTGTGTTTTTTTAGACAGTGCACTTATTTGGTTTTTTTTATGTTGAGCATGCACACTTTTTGTCCAATTATCTGCACTTTTCACTTTTGTTCAAATGCATGAGTTGACTTGGATAATTCTTTCAATATTTAGGTCATATGGTGATGGAATCGAGAAAAGGATGAGGGTTATGCATACTGAAGTAATATATTTAGGTAGAACTCAAAATGGTGCAAGAGAGAAATTTAATATGATAACAAATTTCCTCCTGGTGTATGAGGTTAGGAACAAATTGTACAATTGAAACACATCATAGTTGCTTTACCTAAGAAAAGGAAATTACCAAGGAGGGAGTGAAGTGTCTAAAGAAGGAGGAATACCCACAGAAGGCAGAAGAAGAACCAACTACCAAAAACAAACCAAAGGGGTGAGGTGTGTACAATATCTCAATAAATATGAGGTGGGAATACCCATGCTCATCTAGATATCTCCAAATAATGATACAAGAAGGAACCATGGTGAAAAATGGGCTAGGCCAATGAGATAAAATGGTGTCAGAAAAGAATATTATATGAGATCATGACAAGGAGGCATTGAGTCACAATACAATAACATCAATAGTCCTATATAATAACATATAATCAAGATGCCATGTCAAACATATAAGTATAGTGAAGACTGTAGTTGATTTGAATACATAGGAATCAATTCATGGGGGTGAAGAAACAACTAGAGAAACCATGTTGAACAAGAAGGGACCCCAAGATCTAAAGTGATATATTAGAGGGGAATCTCAAATTAGTGGCTCTAGAAACTGATCGATAGAGGCCATCAAATCCAAGGAACTACAACTGAGGTTAAATCATTGAAAATAAAAGTAGAGGAAGTATTTTCAAATTTATATGGGAAAAGTCTAAAAACCACATATTCATGTTCACATTCATCATTTAATGGATAAAATGAATTTCTTAATGTGATCTTACAGGGGTCCAGACATTTATGGATCATACTTGGGAAGTAGAGGATATGGATGCTTAGGAAGGATATGTAGATGACTGAGAAGGGTCAGAGCATCCTAAGCTAGCTAAGGTTGATTATGATTATTGGACATATCTGAATTATCAGAATATGAGTTGGAGCCTTTTGAGTGATTTGAATCTGAATTAGAATCTGATTGTTTTTCAAATTGCTCACTTTCTATTAGAGAAGTAGAAGGGTTGAACAATGTTGGAGGAATTAAGATAAAAGGTTGAGTAATTTCTTGCAAGCATAACTCTACCAAGTCTTCTATGATATGAACCAAAGTATGATCCCTAGTGTTAGTTTCAGTTTGAGAAATATTTCTTCATCGAGGAAGCAAAGGGGTTACGAGAAAATAATTGATCTATATTGTGTAGGCCCGAGTACTACATCTAAAAGTGTTTACATCCTCATTTGATACTGCATATGTTATTGACTCAGTATTGGGTCCAAAATTCTCCAAGTCTTAAGGTATGGGATTTTTAGAAGTTTGAATTTCAGGATTTGGAATATCAGTTTCAGAAAATGGGATATTTGTATGACTTACCATACAAGACCATCCTTCTAGAGCTAACTTTATTAAGGGGGATGGATTCCCAAGATTTAACAGTTGGGATTAAACCCAAGGAAGAGGCTCAATCAGAATCTTTCCTATTTGGGAAGGAATAATCCTCTATGTTATGGCCTGGTAACCATTTGATGTAGTTTATAAATTAATTCAAAAGTATTTTCATTTTTTGATGGCTTTTTGTTTGTGTTAAATGAAATAAATAAATCTAATATAAGCGAGGTTTAAAGAAACATGTTTATGATCCCTCGATGGGGTGATAGGGACAAAACACTACAAGGAGAACACCTTCTTGCAGAGGTTTTTAGTGTTACAAAATTTCGCAAAATTTTCAAGAAAATCTCTTCTACAACCTCCTCTATTGAATACTAAGGTTTTAATGGATGTTCCATATAAATAAATAAAAAATTGGGCGGGAAAATCTTGCAGCGAAGGTTTTTTTATGGGTGTTGTTATTGTTAAAATTCACCGGTACATCCTTGACAAACCCACCCTAGTGTGTTAATATAATACAAATTCCTCGGTGCATTAATATAATACAAATGCCTCGATGCATTTATAATTGTTGCACTCCGGTTTCTTCTTTTTCGTTGTATGCAGAGCACTGAAGCACCAATGTTTTTTAGTTTTTGTACACACCAATTCATTTACGTTATAGTGATCACTAGTGTGATTAAGTTACCTTGAGATCCGGTGCATTTAATATAGTGTGTGCCTTGGTGCTTGTATAATTAGTATGTTTCAGTGTCTATTTTACCATGTGCATTGAAGGGTAGTGAAATTTTGAATATTCGAGGTGATATGTCAGCGTCATTATTTTTACTAAGCACCAATGCATATATTATACTAAATGCACAGGTGCATAAATTATATTTCGAGCCCCAGTGTGTATAATAAAAGAAACACACCGATGCATACATTATATTTAGTGCCCCGGTGTATATTTTAAACATGAGCACCGTACAATTTTGAAATGATAAATATTATTGTACATTATATCGTTTACGGAATGGTGCATTTTCTCAATAGTTCTTACCAATGTGTTATTATAGTTAGTGTGCACTAGTGTGTACACATTGTTTTCTATATTATGACATGCATTTTCTAGTGAGTTCAAAATAATACAGTGCATTGATATGTATACATTTTAATTAATTGTTTTTTTTACAAATTTTTAATTAATCATTTCAAAATAAAATATTTTTTATAATAATATTGTTTTATATTTTTATTATTGCATTTTGATATAATGATTGCATTAATTTTTTATCCAACGAATTACACCTCTGTTATTTGTAACACTGTAAATCTTCCATTTATTAATTATTCAACAATGCAACATTTTATAACATTTGACAATGGAATCAAATAAGAAACTCATTTTATTATATATGAATAAGAGACCCATTGTCATACAAAAATAGACAAGGTAAAGGTCCACAATAATCAAATTTCAACCAATATGTAATTGTTACACTTATTGGTAACATGTCCTCATGCAATTGGGACAATATGTCGAGTACATTAAATAAAATTCCTGATTTTTAGAGACAAATATTCCAAAACATACAACTTGCAGTAACATTCAATTATATTGATTATCATTCATCACTTGAACTGTTATCATCACTCGAGTTGTGTGCATGCCTAATTTATTCATCATTTGTAGCCGATAGTGTACTTTTTTTAGCCTGATATTTTCTTGATCGACTTGTTTTTTATGTTACACTCCATCTTCCATCTACAAACATAGAAATGATATATATATATGATTGCGCAAATAAAAAAGCATATCTTAGTACCAAGTCTTTCATAAAAAATACACATTCTTTCGAAGTCATGCTTCATGCATTCTCTCGAAATCTCCTCTATTGGTTGCATTCCATACTTTGTTTCCTACATGTTTAATACGACATGACAAAACACAGTCGATATAATCAATTTAAAATTTTCTTGTTGTTTCATTAATTATAAAACAAGGGAAGTTAAACAACATAGCTACTTACAAATTGTTCAATTAACTTTCATACTTCAACATGTACTCACAACCCATACTTAACCAAATATTTATCAATTCATGGGTTAGTTCCTCTTTGTTAACACCTATTAGACGACATACATGGACAAGTGTAAATTAATTATTTAAATATAAAGATCACTTCAAACATGAAATCTTAAGAAAGGACGGAAAAATAATACTCACAAAGTTTATGATCAACCCTTTTATTCCTCATCTTCCTGTATTATATGTTGAATGTTTTTTTTTTTTTTTTTTCCTTTTCTGCAACAAAACAATTGAAAATTAGTATTTTGCACGAGAATTAAATTCAATGTACATAAAAGAGTAAATAAATGACTACATACCTTTGATGCACATTGTAGTTGGGATGGATCCTCTTGCGATGAAATTATGTTCACTACTTTTACCATCTTTTTCTACACTTTTTTGGACATCCCTACTAGCATGTCTTGGTTTTCCCCTTGTTTGTCCCTTGGAATTTTCAAAATATCCCTGGGAAAAAAAACAGAACTAGGAATCATCAGATATAAAATTTACTTAATTTAAAAAAAAAAGATCTTGATGCATATAGTAACTCAATATGCGTCCCCTAGGTGTAGGACATTCGTTGACAGAGTGTGTTGTCAAGGCACTTTTTGATGTTAAGTCAACAGTTCGAAACATGCGGGGACAAAAAATCTAGTCATGTTAAGGGTTGGTGTGGCTCAGGCCGGGTGCGATCCCCGGGTGATTTTGATGGCTTAGATTCCCTTGAGTCGCAGTTTCTCAAGCCACAGGCTAGTCCCACATGTCACAGACAAACTAGAAAACAAAAAAAAGAAAACTTAATACGCATTGGGGCATCAACCATATTTATACGTGCCTATGCATCAACCATATATATACGCAATGGTACAGTATAACAATGTTATTGGGGAATTGAAAACGTTTTACAAAATTTTGTATTCAGTCGGTGCTTTATGAATTAAGAAAATGATGACTTCATAAAAATTGTTTATTACACACTATCGGCCAGTGAACAAATTTAAGACATGGTGGTTTCCATACAAAAATGGTATTGTTTCCATTTTAAACTCAATGGTGATGTTTGTAAAAGAACGTTCCCTAATGCTTATCTAGGTACAATGTGCATCATCGATTGTGAATTTTTTTTTTTAAATATTATTTTTAATTTAAATTAAGCGGTGTTGTTGACATACAAATATGCATCGGTGCTTTTACCATGTACAGAGTGCATCGTTAACCATGAAGGTTTAAAAAACAAATTCAACGACATGACAATTTGGGATCCAATGCAATAAGTGGTTTCATTGCAATAGATAGGAAACACCCATATATAAATAAACAAACCCCATAAAAAAATTCTTAAAGAAATTCTCCTTGTGAAATATAGAAAGAGAAAGGAAAAAAATAGTGAGGAAATTAGGGCTTCCAATACTGAAGGTAACTATGAAACCCTTTTTTTGTTTGGGAATGCACTGAAAATGGTTTGAATCAAATAAGGGAAATATTAATATGATTAATAGAACGAAATCGTAAATCTGAAATTTCTCCTCTACAGATTTCTATATGATCTATAGTAATCCCACTCAAATTTGGATCTTAAAAAAAACCCACTCACTCTGACGTCTTTGCTAATAAACGTTTTTTGCATAAATCTCCCTTTTAAATTTTGACAAAGAAATAAAATAATGAATAAGGCTTTCCCTTAAAACACAAAAATTGAAATTCTCGCTCATTTTTTTGTTTTATATTTCAACGCATAAATGATAAGCGCGAGCGTTGTTTGTTTTTTCAAAACTTACTTTTTTGGTGCGCTATACAATGAATAGCGCACTAGTGTGGTGTGAACATATAACACTAATTTATTTTCATAATAAATTTCAACACAATGATAGTAAGCACCCGTTAGTTTTCTAATTTGCTTTAGTTGATGCATTATATGGTTCAAAACACACGTGTGTGATGTGCAAGTAATAACACACCATAAAATAGTTTAATTTGCAAAATACAAATGCAAACATCTGCATTTAAATTTTGTAGAGTTAATAACAGATGTGTGTCTTCGATGCTTCCTTCAATTAAACGCACATGTGCGTTTGGTTTATCCATCTACACTGGTGTGCCTTTATATGATGAAGTGCATCGTTGAGTTTTAAAAGTTATTTGAAATTCTGTTTGAAGTTAGAGTTTTCTATGCTTCCCAAGATGACGATTTTGGCTCAAATGGAGGAAAAAATGAATTATAATATCAAATGGTCAATTCTTCATATTCCAACTCATTCCATATCATTGGAATTCCTTCAAGTTCTCTCATGTCGATTGCAGTACGTCTAGATTTTATTGATAATTCATTTATCTCATTGAATTTATGTTATGTATGCAGGTGCAATTAATAATTGTTCATTCAATTTTGTAGGATCAAGATTTAGGATTGAGTTTAGATGCTCAAGATATTTCAGTAGTCCCAAAATTGTACAAGTTATTATCAGGAGAAAGATACCATGAGAAGATTTTTGATGAAAATGGGCAGTTGCTTTACCCTATCGTAACATGCCATCTTCCAACAACCAGCCTGGGTCAATGGTATTACACCATCAATTGGATCTCTTTTATGTAGACAACACTATAGGGCATAAGAAAAAGGTGATCGAGTAATTGTATTTTTGTATTTTCATTAGAACTAATGTAAATGTATTTCTTAATTCGACATCTGTTTTATAAAGAGGTTGGTTCCATGTTTATTATTGGGAAAAAATGTCCATGATTCGAATAAGTGTTTGGTATAATGTTTGAACATATTAAATGCATTGTGTTACTAATATTATCGATGTAATTTTCAATATTTTTACAATCAATATTCTGATGATAGTGACATGTCCACCATCTATTGTTTTACCCCACTATGATGTCAAGTATCGAGCTTGATGCTAAATGAAAACATATCGGAGAGGAAGCATATTGAGAATGGTTGAAACAACCACCTATTCAATTCAAACTATGTCCTAAGTCACCAATTCAAAACCTCTATAGTAACACTAGTTCTTCACATGTTGGGGATGAAGGAAATGATATAGAGGTTGGTATGTATGCTTTCTTGTGGGATACCCAATCCATGGAGGGAATGTTTTTAGATGCATTCCAGAAAAATGAACTAGGGGATGACATTGATGTCATATATACCTTCTTCGAAAGCATGAAATTTTCTTCAATGATCTAAAAATGAAGAAGACTTGTAATATTGAAAATATTTGCAAGTAAAGTTTATGTGTTAAAAGAAAATGGATCAACTTTGCAACACATCATTAATAGAATTTACTCATTTAAGACGCATATAAACAACAACATAATCAATGAACATAAACACATAACACAACAGATGATAAAGGAGTTCACCCCTCTCTTGGGCTACATCTCCTGGTCCATCTTCCAATGGATCATTATTATTATTTTCTCAAAGTTCTCAAAAACATGCTTTACAATTCTCAAATTGACCAACAGACTGCTCCAATGGCTTCAGAGCGTCCAAAAACCCCTAGCTAGGCTTTTTCGGCACCTCGTTTGGCCAAAAAATGAAGAAGTTAGGCTTCCTTGAAGTCTCCCCTTCAAGCTTGTTGTCTCTGCATTTACAAAATGCACCCTTGTTCATTCAACCTAGCACACACGCTATTTAAAGCGTAAAAACCCGGCACCGAACGCAACCGCACCAACGGTGTGAACTGTAGGACGGTTATGGGCACGCCAGCCCCTAACTGCCAAGCTCTCGGGCACATGGGTCCATGTGACCTCGCACAAATATAAAAGGGCTAACCGTTTCCAAAACCAATCCAACTCCCACGCTAAGGTTGAAGTCATATGTAATGGCGCCCAAGAACCGTGGCTTAATACATTTGATAACACAAATACGCGCCAATTGTTTACACAATGGTCATGCAGTTTTAAAATATATGCGATCGGGTTGTTTGAAACACGTGCTCTGTATATAAAGTGGTGGTCATATATATAAATGAATGCGACCGAGGCTGGGGCTAAGCCCCAGCCCGGATGCGCCCCCATTCACATTTTAATACAATTCAAATGTAAATTAAACCATAGAGTTTACAAGGACCACCGTGTGGGCTAGTGGTAGCCCACACACTACCAAAGTGTGGAGCCATAGGGGAGGTCTGGGGTTCGACCCCCATGGACTCCATACAATTTTAAACAACAACCAATACAACAGTGCCACGTGGTAGCCCATCACTGGGCCACGTGGCACCACACCATTAACCAAAATGATTCCACGTGTCACATCATAATTCGACCACATCTGCCAATCACAAACTACCATGTCATCACATGCCACATCAGTGTACATCATGCCACGTCACTTGTACGTCCTCTGCAACGTCAGCCTGTACGGACTTCACAGTCAACGTCCTTTTTTTACCTGTTTAACGATTCGAACAGATCACGATATCTCTCTCTCCCGACGTCTGTTTGAACCCAAACTAGTTGCGTTGGGTTTGCAATGACGAGGCCTATGCTCTCGTTCGATTTGAAGCGATTCCGAGCACTTTGAAGTTTTGAGCAAAATTTGATCCCCTGATCACACCTCCCCATTAGGAAGCTTTTGAACCTCCAAAAGACTATATTCAGTCTCTGTGAAGATGAGGGTATAGTTCCCTCACCCTTCCAACCTCAATCCACTTGGCTTTTCTTGGATTGGTACCTTTAAGACCAACTCGAAGATACTCCATATTTCCTCGTTTTGAAGTTCGCATTCTCCTATCAAGGATGGTGTCTTCATGCAGTGTTGTAAGATATTCTAGGGAAAAATCATCTATAGAAGGAATATGAACATGCTCTCCATGATCATCAATCAACAGAGGCTCATACAATTTCAAATTATCAACATTAACAACTGCATACATTTGCATATAAGGAGGCAAATCTAAACGAAAAGCATTGTTACCAATCTTGTCGATAATCTTGAAAGGACCATATCGAATTGGTTTCAATTTTTTACCTTCTCCTTTAAGTCTCTCCTTACTGATGTAAATCCAAACTTCATCTCCAACTTGGAAACTGTGATCAACACGATGCTTGTCATGTCTTGTTTTGTACTTGGCCTGACTCTTTTCTAATTGCTCTTGCACCACTTGATGTATTGACTGAATTTGTTCAATGAATTTTTCTGCCCTATCAATGTCATATTGACCATCGATAGCAATGTCCTTCCCAAATGTAAAATCTAAAGGCGATTTGGGCAAATAGCCAAAACATGCTTCAAATGGCGACGTTTGAGTCGAAGAGTGCTTAGCACGATTGTAAGCATGTTGAATGTAGTGTAAATGCTCATCCCAAAGTTTAGGATGCTTGCTACAATAAGCATGAAGAATATGCACCACTATTTGATTTACCACCTCTATCTGACCATCTGTTTACAGATGAAAAGTTGTGCTCTTTTTAAGTTTGGTGTCCATGAGTGCCCATAAACTCGACCAAAAACTTCCAACAAATCGAGAATCCCGATCAGAAATAATGGATTTAGGCAATCCAAAATGCACCCAAACATTTTGAAAGAACA
>ML794778.1:87010-119457 GCA_009831015.1 Picea engelmannii
TTTTCCCAAAAAACGTCGTTTAAGGCCTCAAAATGGCCCCGGAAGTTAAAAACTGCTAAAAATAGTAAATTACCAAAATTTCCAGAAACATGTTTTGGGCCAGTTGGAGAAGGTGGGTGGCCACCGATATCCACCTGGATCACATTGGAACTGATCAAACTTTTTATTATAAAAGGTAATGTAAATATATATATATATATATATATATTATGTTATTGAATAAAATGAATAGTGTTTCATAACTGCTGAGGAGGGGGTTTTCCAAGGTATACCATGAGGCTATGAGAGAGGTGGTGAGGGGGACCAAAAGTGGTTGAGATAACCCCCACCAGACTAGTAACTTACTGGATTTAGTTATTCAAACCCAGAAGAGTCCTCTAACCCATAAATAAATTACCAGTCAGGCTGGTGGTTGGGGAAGTCCTCCTCAAGAGTTAATGAGGATATGGGTAGAGTACCCATCAAAGATACTTCCTGACCTGACCACGAGATGGGGATTTAGACCCATACAATCTTGCTAAGGAAGGAAAGAAAAGAAATGAACTGGTGGGTAGAGGGGATTTCCAAGAAGAGAAGAGTGCATGCAGCTCTCGGTTTCAGGAGGAGAACCAAAAGACAAGATTGTTCTGGGTGTAAGAGGTTGTTGGTAGAGTTTTTAGTCCAATATGATAAACGAGGTTGCAGAGAATATTGTGGAACCCCTTGCTTGGTAGAGAGAAAATCGTTTTTCCAAGTTCTTGTGGGAGGAGGAGAGTAACCCCCATCCCTGACTATCACGGAACAAGAAGAAGGAGTCTCTCTCAAAGAATCATGGACTAGCTAGGGGGTAGCCAATGGTAAATCCATTCAGGAGTAGTTGTGCCTATGGTTGGGTGGAAACGGGCACCCCACTCAAGAGTTGCTTCACAAATTTGGATTTCCTGATAAGTATTTTTATGCTTTGTATATTGAAATTGAATTAATGGTTGAATGTATGTGTCTATGAAAAAACTTGTATGGTATTATTAAAGTAGGAATTCTTATGGTCTTTCCTATGAATACATGCTTTTTAATGTTTTCTACTTGCTTTAACTTAGCAGCTGGAGAGCTATGAGACATAGGACTGTAAACGAATCTGAGAGTAAGTTTACGGTTCTTGTACTGTTTGAGAAATACCTTTCTCTGTTTTAGAATGTAAGTCCAATAAATAGAAGGAGCCTCTTTCAAACCATCTGTCTATGTGACCGGGGGCTCATGCCCATGACCCTAACCAAATAATGGCTAAGTGTAGACTGTGTGACCTCAAGGCTTTCCAGGACAACCCATATGACCATGACCTTGGAAACCTTTGCTAATTCCGAAAGGAGCTAAGCTCTTTTGGCTTTGGAACTCCAGGATTTTGGAGCTACGGGATGCTATGACCTTACAACCATCGAAACCCCCGAATTTCAAAGTCACGAAGTGACGCGAGCCATAGATCCGAGGGTATTCATAATTCTCCCTGACTGTTGGATCTATGCCGCAGTCAGTTCGACGTTGACCGCTTCGGGAGAGCGAAGGTGTCCTAACACCAAAACCCCCAAATGTCAGAGTAGAAAATCAATGCGAGCCATGGATCTAAGGATCCCTCGGGACCCATCTCTGTCATACGATCGACTAGGGATATGATAGTGTAAAACACTCTGGTGAATCCCTACTATGGGAGAATAGACATGTTGAGGAACGAGGATGTCGTCAAAGGCCAGAGTGACGTGGTCTGTCGACATCACTGAGGGTGATGTAGACCCATAGTAGGGGTGCCATGTGTCACCCCAATTTGTGACTTTCATATATCTTAGGGGTAAAATCAGCCCTGACATGTGTCACCAGTTGATTGGGCCACGTGTCTCCCATATCCACTGCCAAATGTCAACCGTTGGACCTACACCGTGGTCAATCCTGCGCTGACCACTTCGGGAGAAAAATGAAAACTACATGGCCAAAATATCGATTGTCGAAGTCATGAAGCGACAAGGACCTTCGATCTGAAGAAGCTTCGAGACCTCTCATGACCATTTGATCTAGACCATGGTCATCCCGATGTTGACCACTCTAGGAGGAACAAGAAATCCACACCGAGGATCCCCTGAACATAGAAGTTGCGAAGAAATGGAGGTCGACGATCTATAGGTCCACGTGGACACATCTCGACTGTGAAGATCTAAAGGGTGTTCGAAGGTTGTCAGTCCAGAGGGACGTGAAATGATGATGTCACCCAAGGTGACATGGACCCATGTTCAACATGCCACATGTCACCATGAATTGTACTTTTCATCATCCCTATGAACCTATTAGAACGTGACATGTGTCACCACTGACATGTGTTGTGTGTCATTCCCCTGGCGCGTGAGAGTTGGGTCAAAATTTGGTGGAGTACCCGAGACTCCAGGAGTTCAGGAATTTGAGAAGATTTGGAGGTTGGAATGCTGGGATTAAATCGGCCGAAGTCCCAGACCCACATATCCCTAGCTCCATGTTTAATGCATCGCCACATGTAAGTGCAAACCCTTCGGGAGTCCAAAGATTCAGAACTTCGAAGGTTTGGGGTATAGTATCAGATATAATCTGAAAGGCCTGAAGGCTGGAGCCATGTGGAAAGGTTTAAGGATCCTTCATTAGTTCAGGATTTTGGGACTCCAGAGGATAGGCGCATAGAAGGAAAAAGGGGCGTTTAGTGCCAAAGTGTCGAACGTTGAATTTCCTATAATCTTATGTGTTACATGAAGGGGTAGGTGGTGGATGCCCTGTGTATGCCACATAGGAAGACAAGTGGAAAGGGCCATGTGGAAATGAAGTAAATTGAGGTGGACATGATACAAACCCTGAAACTTCAAGGCCCCATAGATTTTGATCTAGAGCTCGATTTTGAGCATGACGATCGTTGTTGAAAATATCCTAACGAGTAGAAGACGATGGTTTTGTTAAGAAGAGGTTTAGAGATGAATGAGAGAAAGAGAAATTTCACTGCCCCATCCCTTAAAAATCCGTTTTGGGGGTTGGGTGTGTTACATGATACATGTATATGTTGTATCAAGACTCATCCTAATGGAGAGATCTTTTACGTTGTATGGCATATATGCAAACACCAATCATGATTATACAAGACTAGGAGTTTTCCCTAGTAAGCATGTTGATTGATTTGTTTATATCTATAATGTTTTTTGGCATACTTCATTTGGTGCGATGATATTTTTGACACTAACATGCTTTGTATATGATAACATCATAGGTCTTGTAACAAAAGGGTATCATGGATGTAAATGTTGTGGACCTTATATAAATTTTGGGTGGTCCAATCACCTATGAAATTCGGTGTATGACTATTCGAGGGTATTCCTCCTAGAAGACCACCCTTATAAAAGAGTTGCATCTACTTTCAATGGTAAACCATAGAGAATCCAGAGGCCTGAAGTAATGACTTAGATAGATTGGATTAGGGAATATGACACAGAGAAGGAGAAGGAAATGGTAGAATTGTTTGATTCAAATGGGGAAACTATATTAGATGATCCATAATTTTTTGACGCCTATGTTAAGAAAATGTCCATTGGGATGAATATGAAATTTGTAATTTATGAGCTTCCATATTGGGATCATATTAAGATTGGCCACTTACTATATCCCATGCATATATTAAACAATGTTTCATCTTCTTTATGGATGCACATATCATCGAATACAAGTGACACATTGGTTGTTATGAGAGATTTTGTTGCTTCAAATACTAAAAATAGGCATTTTCCAAGAAAATAAACTAGAAGAGCGGATGGTCCCACTTTGTATTTTAAAAAGGTTGTGTCCCATGGATTTTGAAGAAAGATGATCTTTCTATGGTGAAGGATGTTATATTGGGTGTGAAGGCACCTTATTTATATGGGTCGACTCTAGGACGTTACTTCACTATAGAAGGGAATTTGTTAAGGTTGAAATCACATGACCATCTGAACCTTCTAAGGGTATGTATGTTGAATACATGATTCTTTTTTTGTACTAACGTCGGTAAAAATATGCTATGCACTCACAAATTTATGGAAATTAATGATGTGTGTGTATTTTCTAGTGTCATTATCATTTTCTCATGCGTGGTTGTGTGAACTATGACTTCCCCTAGGACCTGCAACATTCCATGTAGAAATTGTATGCATTTTTACGTTGGATATCATAAAGGGAGATTCATATGGCTAGAATTCCACGATGGCATCGAGAGATAGTTGAGATTGTTTGTATGTTTGAGAAGGAATTGCCCACAATTTTTATGGACTTGTAATTCCATATTCTAATTCACCTACCTAATGAGGTTGAATTAGTTGGGGTGATATCATGTCGTTGGATGTTCTTCTTGGAGAGGTACATGAAAAAATTGAAAGGGTTTATTCGACAAAGGGAAAAACTAGAGGGCTCTATGGCAAAGGGGTACATAGTATACGAGTCATTCTATCATGCTAGTGAGTACATCAAGAAAATTTACAACACATCAGGGGCAGCCATTTCGTACAACCCTCAAGATGAGGACAAAAGGGAAGAGGAGATACTCTGAACGAATGGAAGAAGGCACTTGATAAAGAGTAAGTCAATTATATTTTGTCAATTTAGTATAGAGAATTTTTTACATTGAAGTTGATAATATATATTTCATCCCATGTTATTCGTTTTGAATTCTTGTATACATCAATGAATCTAGAAATTGATGTCATCAATAAATTCATTCTTTAAGTTGATAATATATATTTGATCTCATGCTATTCGTTTTGAATTTTTGTATACATCAATGAATTTATAAATTGATGCCATCAATAAATTTATTCTTTACAATGTTGAGGCAATGCAACCATGGGTTGTGTTGTATGGAGAGAAAAGAAGGAAATGGGGTAGTGACAGGAAAGAATTTAGACAATTGAATGGTAGAAGCATGTTTTATCCTGATAATTTAAAAGAAAATATGCCAAAAATATGTCCCAACAGTTGGATGGCTGACTAGATACAAGAGAAATATGTGGTGTTCATTCGTAACCCACATGGAGAAGATTTGGATGCACTAAACATAGCGATCGAGTGAAAAATGGACACATCACACAAGATTGTGGAGTGGAGGTTGATTTCGACCAATCTAGTCATGCTAACCACTGTGATCAAAACCTAATAGTGGGGAAGTTAGGTTACATTGGAAATATACAAGAGATCATGCAAGTGGACTTCTCATCATTTCAATGTTCTATTTTTCGTTGCAAGTGGTGGGATACCTTTGACCGAATAAATGTAAAGGAAGATCCTGATATTGGGATAATATGTATTAAATCTAAAAAAAGGTGGGTTGAAACTAAGGAGCCTTATGCTTTCCCAAAACATTGTGAAACCAAGTGTTTTTTTGCCCAAATGTGTTGAATGGGGATTGGTGGTTCATACTGAGACATGATCCGAGATATAAACATATTTTTTAGAACATTACAATGCCAAGTGAGGAAGATAATCAGGGTGATGGCAACAAAGACTAATTTGTAAATTTTTTTTTTTGACATTTATAATGTGGATGTGTCATTTTATTATGGGTATCTATAATGGCCAATTATTATTATTTTTTTCTTCATTTTATAATTATGTTGTATATGAAAAGTTAACAACCATTTACAAGCACCATATTGAAAATACATTAAATAGTACAACCTTAACTAGTGCAACTAGCATTACCTTCACTTATTCCACTTCATCCTTTAGTTTTATAATCATATACCTTATATTAATCATTATTTTTACATTATCCTTGAAACAAGTGTCAATACAGGAAGGACATGAAAATTCTAAAGGCTCTTTTTCTAGAGCCTAGTCGGAATTAAGGAAATTTTTAATGATCCATACTTATCTAAAACTATAGAAACCTTTGTCAATTTTACTAATTATTAAATGTTTGGTGATATTCATTTTTAATAGAAGATTCATAAAGTTAGTATTAGAGTAAAAAATTGTGAAACAATTTCGTCGAAAGTGTATATAGATCAAAATGTATTATTATTCTCTATATTTAGTATTTTAATTTTAATTGAATAAATTTCACATATTAAAATAGTTGGAAAATATAAATTAATAAATTCTTTGGAAAAATTTAATATTAATAAAATTTAATAATTGTGATTTTAGTAAACAATTATATTACAACTTTGTTTTGTAATATTTCAATAATAAAAATTTTAAAAATTACATTATTATTACATCATCATTATTATTCTTAGTGAATAATTATCTTATAATGTTATTATTATAATATATGAAAAATACATAATTATTCAAATCACAATCATTTCAATCATCATATTTAAATATTTTTTGTTTCTAAACATGTTTCATCAACATATTGTATATTGTTGGACAACAAACAATTCACCTTGAAGAACAGTTACACATTGTATGGCATTAATGTTTATAACTTTTTGCAATCATAGTCCAAATTAAACTATTTCATAAACGTAAAGTTAAATATTATATGGCAACTATAAATTTAAATGAGTGATACATCTCAAATTTAACTTAAAAACCCATAAATCATTAACAATGTTAATCATTAGCATACTCATAATAATTTTTATAAATCAAACAACAACAACCACAACATTATACGAAAACCATATTATACGTGAGTGATATACATATGAGCATACATGTCAAACATACATCTCAACCAAATCTGCAATAAACATGTCATATATACATCTGAAGTCAAATATAAAACAATCAATATACATGTCAATTAGTACCACTACTAGCTAGGTCCACCACCAGAGCTAGATGCATCAGTGTCTCTGCTACCAGAGGTAGAACCTCTATCAATATCAGTTATATCATAAATAAATGTTAACAAAAGAACACTATCAAATGTCTCTCTATCAAGACTATTAGTCCCTAGACATACTATAACCTCTTACCCTTGATTTGTTTTGGCATGTGCTATAAAAAACTCATTCTTATCATCTTCATTCCAAAAATCCTTTTTCACCATACATTTGTTGGTATCAAGTTCCCTATACATTTGTCTTTTATAATTTTTGGTTGTTTTTGCTTTGCTTGAGTTCATTTTCATATGTTTTTAGGGAGATAGATATGAAAATTTACATGGTTTGAGTATGTCCCATCAGAAATTCTAGTCAAATTTTAAAATGTTTCTTAACCTTAAAAGAGATACATAGTCGCTACAAGAATGTTTCCATTCTTCTGGTGCCTAAACCCATCATTTTTAATGTGTCTTGGTCCCAAAAATCATGTTAATGGTCATAAGATCATGCATAGGATCATGCAGATAATCATGCAGTAATGGTGAATATCATCAAAATGATGATTCAATATAGGGATATCGTTTAAAGAACACAAGTTAGTAGTTATTAATGCATCCATTGAAGTTGGGTTTCAGGTTAGGATATGAAGCACTTAATGTTATGATCTAATTTTGAAAATGAATTTGTATAACTAGATTGGGAGCCTAATAACATTTTGCAGCTGAAAGAACCTTTCCATATAAATTGCATGTGCAGGAATTTCTAAAGCTCAATCAAATTGAAACCCTAGCATTTTGACAGAAATCACATTCAATGTGATGGCTCCTAAGAAAAGTGGTCTGGTTAGTCGTTTAGAACCGATAGGGGGCAAATTGTTGGAAGGATATCCTGAGATTATGAAAAAATTCATCAATGAAGAGCACTTGATTAGGGTAGCATTTCATAAACCTGGAAGGGATCGAGACTGCAAGAGGCAAGAGTTATCGTAATGGTAATGTGGAACAAGCATGGAAATATGATTGAATAAAATGGTATAGAAGTCCCAAATTCATTATAAAATGGTAAGTAGGCAGTGACCAACATATGTGAATATTCAAGAGAAGTGTTTGGGATTGGAGAAATGTATGCTACATTTTTTTCTATGAATATAATAATTTCTCATAGGTCTTTCCCAAATAATCTCATCATTGCAAGTTTATGAAAACAAACAGCTCTATACCCTCTTTCCATTTCAAGATAGTGAATTTTAAACATATTTCATTACTGTCTATTGGTTGTGAAAGCTTAGAGTCTTCAAGCATGGGGAAAAATGGACATGTGAAATGCATAGATCTAGAGGGGCCAAAGCTTCTTTAGGATCATACAGATTGTTTTGAATGGTACAAGAAAATTGTTTGCAGAAATAGGGGAACCAACCAAGCATACCCCTGTCATCAAACATGTCTACAGTAGAAAAAGAAAGAGGGATGAGGAAAAATAAATAGTTGCAGGCCATCCTAAAAAACCCCCTGATGTTTAAGGATATGATGTATAGCCAAGTTTAGATATTCGGGAGATCAAACAAGATTATGGGCCAAGCCCTAGAAAAACAGAGTATGTGCACAAGGCAGATTTGCAGGTTCATAGGCTCAAGACAATCCCAACAAACAAATTAAGGTTGGAATTTTAGGCAAAGAAAGATCCATATCTCATAGAGAAGGTCATTGTTGTAAATGATACCCCTCCATGACTTGCAAACAAGAAAATCACAAGGAAATCAACACAGAAAATAATCCATGTTTCAAGAAAAGAACAAATTAGGGTTTCATCTACTAAGCAAAGAAAAGTACAGGTTCATAGGAGGGTTAATAGAGCCACAACAGTTCAGGAGGATTCAGGAGAAAATTTTAACACTTTGGCAGAGACAACACAAAGTTTCATGTGATTTATGTTAGAGTTTGAAAGGAGCATTTGAAACCTTCCTGTAGCTTGCTATTTTTTTTCCTATTTTAGAAAATAAATTTGGGCACATGCTCTGAGAAACGGGAGATGAATTTTAAAAAATTGGAAAAGGATTTTGTCAGGAATGGACTTATTTAGAAAAGCCTCTCTCATTTTTGAAACAACTATCACGGTTTGATATATTCTAATAGATATTTGAGGCCTATTTTTCAGGATTTCGCCAAAATCACTTTCTTGTAAAAATGCCTAGATAGCTCATGGTTCTAGATTTTCATGGATATGGAAACTCATCAATTCGAATTGGGATTAGATCTCTCTAAACATATATAAGGAGGTTTTCAGATCCATTATTTTTATATATTGATAATAATGTATCTTTTTATATAAACCATGAAGAAAGAGGTGCAAAAGGAGAGGAGGGGAGAGTTGTGTCACTTAGAGACTCTTTTTGTGATTGTAAAAGCTTGGGACTTATTTCATTTTACACTTAATGGAAAAGGCTATCTGATGGTTAGACTATCTCTTCTTGTCTTTATTCTTTATTTTCTTACTTAAATACATGTGTATCTTTGCAAAGCATTTGATATATCTTGTTTATGTTTGAAAGCCAACAAAGATTTTGTTGATTGCTTTCTCGTTATAGGATTTGTGTTTACGTACATTATTCTTGTTTTTGAATGATATTTAGAATAAAGAATTATCCTTTGTGAGTGAAGAAATTGGGAACTTGCATTTTTATTTCCTTTCATGTTAAACTCCTTTATCTATCTCATCAAATTGACTACCATTGACTAAGTAAGTGTGATAGGAACTTGAATTTGTGATTAGAGATTGATATTTTCATTTTCATCCACTACTTGACCCATAAACCAATTTCAAAACCTAAAATAGACCTCAAATAATAACCCATTTCAATAACTAATATGTTTTGGGATTGGCTCTATAGCAGTCCAGGGACAACTTCTAGCACTAACATCTTTTGGTGTCGTTGTCGAGGACGAAGGAACAAAGACATTTTCCCTGGGAGAAAGACAACGATCAGATCTGATATTTGATCGTGAAAAAAGGTTAGGCACATACAAAATACAAATCATTCACCAAGTGACTCCATGGTTAAAGAATCCAGTGGCAAGTCCACAATTTCAAAATTTTAGATACTCGGATGGTTGTCATTTTGGCAAGAAAGTTTGCACCTTTTAATTTCTCTGTTATTCCTAGTTTTCCTAATGTTGTACCTATTGTGGATGAGTGGGGAGATTGTCTTCCCATATTTAGAGAGGAAAAGGATGAAAATTTTGTAGCACATTTGTTGAAATTCCATGAAGTTATGCATCAGTTGGGAATTTCTCACGAAGATGTCTTGATGAATATGTTCATGTACTCATTACAGGGGGATTCTCATGAATGATATCGATCCTTGCCTCCTTCTAGCATATCTTCTTTGGAAAAATTTCATACAACATTCCATAAGCATTGTAAGAGGTCTTTTCCCAAGGAATTTCTTTTTGAGCATTGTTGTGAGGAATTTAATTCACATTTTCAGCATACAGTAACTTATTCTTTTATTAGAGAGGATGAAAGAGGATTTGTTGATGAAGAGGCGGAGGAAAATTCAATCATGCATGAATTTGTTTCCAATTCTATTTTCCAACAAGAAGATGTACATGATACATATTTCATTGTTCATGTTGTTATTTCTATTGAAATCGATGATGAAGTTGTTGATAATAATCAGGATGTAGATACATTTGATATTATGAATTTGTAGTGGTTCCATTTGGACTAAGCAATGCACCAACTATCTTTATGTGCTTTATGAATGGAATATTCATAAATTATCTGGATAATTTTTTCATTGTGTTCTTGGATGACATAATCATCTATTCTAAATTAGAAGAAAAACATGAACATCACTTGAGATTGGTACTGCAAGTACTAAGGGAACATAAATTTTATGAAAATCTTAGTAAGTGTTCTTTTTACCAGGAAAACATCCATTATTTGGGGTACATTATTTCAAAAGAAGGTATATTAGTAGATCCAGAGAAGAGTGAATCCATTAGAGGATGGGCAACACTTAGGAATGTTTCAGAAGTCAAATCTTTCATGCGATTAGTTGGATACTATAGGAGATTTATAGCAGGGTTCTCTAAGATTTCTCATCCCATCACTTATTTAAAAATGAAGGGAATTAAGTTTGAATGGAAAACAAAGTGTGAAGAAAATTTTAATTTGTTGAAGGAGTTACTTACTAGTTTCCCTATTTTAAAGATTTCTGACCTAAATGAGAATTTTGTGGTATGTACATATGTATGAAAAGAATGAATTGGTGGAGTCCTCACTAAAAATGGACAGGTCATTAGTTATGTGTCTATAAAGTTTAAAAAACATGAGAGGAAGTATGTCACGCATGATTTGGAGCTTGCTGCCATAATTCATGCATTGAATATGTGAAGGCATTATCTCATGGGAAATAAATTTGAATTTAGGATGGACCATCATGGTCTGCAATATCTTTTTGAGCAACCAACTTTAAATGCCAGGTAGACAAGGGGGCTGGAAGTTTTGAGTATGAATTTGACATCAAGCATATCAAAGAAAAATAAAATAAAGTTGTTGATGCACTCAACATAAGAGTACATATCATGCATGCTACTACCATTATTATTCATAGCATAGATTTAAAGAGAGAAATTTTAGATCATGTTTTCACGGACCAGCATTACCTATAGGTAAAAGAAAGCTTACAAAAAGAAAATGTAGAATAGAAATTTAAAGAATATAAGATTAAATAAGATGCAGAACTTATGCATAAAAACATAATTTGTGTTCCTCGTTCAAGAGAACTTAGGAATTTGGTATTAAAAGAAATGCATAATGTTCCGTATGTTGGAAATCTCGGTTACTAGAAAATAATTGCAGCAATAAGAATCCAATACTTTTGGCCAAGAATGGAGAAGGATGTTGTTGATTACATTTCCAGATGTATGGAATGTCAGAGAGTGAAATTTGAGCATAGACACCCAGCGGGTTTGATACATCCATTTTCAATTCCAGAGAAAAAATGGGAAGTGGTAACTATTGTTTTTATTACTAAATTTATTAGGAAAACAAGGCAACATGATTCAATAATGGTAGTGGTGGATAAATTGACGAAGGCTGCTTATTTTGTTCCTATAAAAAAGACTCATACAATAGCTAATATTGTAGAAATTTACATAAGGGAAATTGTTAGGTTACATGGAATACCTAAGGCCATTGTCTCAGATAAAGATACAAAGTTTACTTCAAATTTCTAGAGGGGATTATTTAAAGGATTTGGTACAAATCTGAATTTTAGTATAGAATACCATCCATAGTCAGATGGGAATATGGAGAGAGTCAACCAAGTTATTGAATACATGTTAAGAATGTATTTGATGGATAAGCCATCTAAGTGGGAAGATTACTTTCATTTGGTTGAGTTCTCCTACAATAATGGGTATCAAGATTCATTGAATATGAGCCCATTTGAAGCTTTGTATGGTAGAAAATGGAATACTCGAGTGATTTGGGACAACCTAGTAGACATAGTAGTACTTGGTCCAGAATTGCTCAAGGATATGGAAGACTAGATGGTTAAAATTAAACATAATTTGAAGGCAACACAAGATAGACATAAGAGTTATGCAGATAATAAAAGGACAACTAGAGAATTTAAAGTGGGAGAGAATGTACGTTTGAAAGTGAAGCCCATGAAGAGCTCATTGAATTTGGGAAGTTGTACAAAGCTAGAAACTAAACTATGTAGTCTATTTGAGATATTGGACATAATAGGGCTAGTTGCATACATTCTTGCATTGTCTTATTCCATGAATTTGCATATGTGTTTCAAGTATCTTTGTCGAAAAAGTATGTACATGATCCTAACCATGTTATTGATTAGAATTTGATTCAGGTGATGACAGAACGATACTTGCAGGTCCACCTGGTGTGCATATTATATAGGAAGGTCAAAGTGCTCCATAATTGAGCTATAGGAATGGAAAAGGTTCAATGGACCTGCTACGATCCTAAAGATGCTACTTGGAAGCATGAATATGCCATGAATATGCCATGCAGGAAGAGTACCCATGGTTTTTTGAAGATTTTTGAAATTTTGATTTTTGTTTTGTATATACACTTAAGACAATATAAAAATAAAGGGGGGGGGGATGTAATACCTTGATTTTGAGTTCCTAGATTAATAATGTATTTTTTTTATTCATGAAATATTAGAGTGCCTATAAAGTTGAAAGGTTGAAGTTCCTAGAAATGTAATACATTGAATATATTAATAAAGTACATCGTTGGTTACAAGACTGAAAAGGACATAGATAGGGGTCTATGATTCCATGAGAGAGGGGTCTAAAGGGGATAAGTCTTTTTATTATTATTTTATTCACCCATCTTGGATTTAGTTGGGAAACATGGTTACATGAGATTCTTGGGGAATTCCCTATGGTGCTTTATTGAATACAATTATATCAACCCTAGTTTTTGTTGTTTGGGGGGTTCCTTGTTCATTTGGTTAATCACTCATTCATTCTTTCTCATTCTTTGTCTCGGTCTGGGCATGGGAAATGAATTATGGGAAGAGAAGATCCATTTATTGGTGGTTGTAAGTAATTGTTGATTATCCCATAAATGAATGGATGTTGGTGTATGTGAGAATAATGGAAATTGAGATAGAATTGTCCATAGCTGAGAATCCTTGGAGTTCCTAGCATTGATATTTCCTGACCAGTAGTTATGGATCTTTAAAAAAGAAGTGGAATTGTCTGAGGGACTCCATTGCAGAGAAATGGGTTCATTTCTTTGGGCTATGTAGGATGAAGAGGAAGAGAGCTGGTAAACTAGGATCATTGTGTGGTTGGGAAAACTACGAGTGCTTGATAGTTGGTTGTGTCTGTTAGATTTGTCCTAGGACCCGTCCTTGTGGATTCATAGCCCTGGATCAGGGGTGACCTATTGTTGAGAGATAGAACATCAATGTCTATGTTTGGGTGGAATGTCCGACGTCTGCAGCTAGTTGGTGAATGTTTGTTTGAAAAGATAAGTGATCTCTATGTTTTCTATGTAATTTATATTCCCCTGTGTATTTATTATCTCTGAAATGTATTTATATTGTGCATGCTTGTTGTTATTGTTGTGCATGGCATGTTGATCATTATTTTATCTTTTAGCATGTTATTGTAAATTGCATGCATTGGTTTCATGTTTCTTGATTAATTAAATAATGCTAACAAAAATTTGTAATTTGCCCCAAAATGTGAATTTAGAGGTACCTGGGTTGGTGGGTACATTACAGCTTGGTTTCCGAGCAAGTTTTTGGGTTTGTTGGTGATGAGTATGTCACAAAACATAAGGAATGAACTCAAACTAATAGATATGAAGGATATAGAGCAAGCACGACTAAAGGATTGAATTATTGAAGAAAAATTGATGTCCTTGCAACAATTCACCTCGTCCCACTCCAATAAATTGATCCCAAAGTATATCCCCTCTAATAAAAGGATTCCACCATCTGACATAAGGGATGAAAACAAATGGTGCTTTAGGTGTCATGCTCCCAACTAGAGTCCAATCCACAAATGTAACGAAAATAAATTATATCTATGCAAAGTACATAGTGATAGTGACAAAGAGATAAGCAATTTGTCTCCATCTAATACAAATTCAAAAAATTAAAATAAAGAGTCCAAAAATCGTATAGGGCCTAACTATAGAAATTCCACTTCAACACTCTCATCTGTTGGAATGACTGGCATTTCTCAGCCCTAAACTCTCAAGGTTTTGGGCTACATTAAAAACACAAGAGTAAAAGTGCTAATAGATAGTGGGAGTTCTCATCATTTCATTGATACTAAAATAGAAGAACAATTAAACATATTTATCCATACCTCTTCTAACCTTCAAGTCACAATCTGAGGCAATAAAATTACCTTGTGCATGGGGAAACATCATAAGGCTAAATTATCAATCAATGATTACCAGTTACAATCCCCCATGTACGCCATGAAAATCGTGGGAGTGGATGTAGTATTTGGATTCCAATGGTTTTGCATGATTGGTACAATAGGGTTAAACTTACAGAAACAATTCCTAAAGTTCTTCGAAAATGGGAGGAAATACAATTTCTATGGAATCAAAATACCTCCCCCTCAAATAGTCTCATCTAAGACAATGGAGAATATGATTAAGAAAGAATCCCAAGATTACCTTTTCCATTGTTATTCAATGGAGGTGTCCTCTAATGAAAAATAGTAACATTTTTTAGGACCTTCCTCGGGGTCTCCATTTAGCATGATCCATACATCACATTATATAATTAATCCCCAGTTAGAAGGAAATCTTGCTCCCTAGTTAGAAGGAAATCTTGCTCCCTAGTTAGAAGGAAATCCTATAGAAAATGCCACATTAATAAATAAGAAATTGAATGATTGATTCAAGAGTTACTAAATTATGGTTTTACAACTAAAAGAAAGATTCCATATTCAGATCCAATCATACTTGTAAGAAAAAAGGATGGGTCCTACAGACTCTATGTTGATTATCGAGCACCAAAAAAACCACCATAAAATATAAGTTCCTTGTTCCATTTGTGGATGAACTATTAGACGATTTGCATGGTGCTAAGTATTTTTCCAAGCTTGACCTTAAATCAAAGTATTAACAGATAAGAATCCGAGAAGAGGACATTCCCAAAACTATGTTCTGCACCCATGACGACATGTATGAATTTCATGTTATGTCGTCTAGAATATCTAATTCACCCTTCCAGGAAATGAACGATTTATTATGTCCATACTTGAAGAAATTTGTTCTTTTCTTCTTTAATGATATGCTTGTTTACAGTAAAAATTGGAGCCTACATATTAATCATGTAGAGATTGTGATGAATTTTTTAGAAGAAAACAAGTTTTATGCAAATACATCAAAAATGTAGTTTTGGAGAAAAATAGATAGAATTTTTGTGTCATGTTATATCAACTAAAGGAATCAAGTTAGATCCAAAGAAAAATATGGAAATTATAGAGTGGCCTAGTCCTAAAATGATCACTTCACTATGAGGATTCCTAAGTATTACAAAGTATTATAGAATATTTGTAAGAAACTATGCAGAGATTGTGCCCTCGCTAACAACATTGTTGAAAAAAGACTCCTTTAGATGGAACAATGCAACTGAATATTATTTCAAGAATATGGATACTTTAATGACATCCACTCTTTTCTTTGCAGCCCCAAACTTCACAAGGCCATTTGTCCTCGACTACAACTTATTTGGAACAAGAAAATGAGTCATTCTCATCCAAGACAATCACCCCATTGCCTTCAAAAGTTGAACATTAAAACCCAAGGAGTAAACTAAATCTTATTGTGACAAGGAAATGTTGTCTATCATCCATGCCTTAGTAAAATTGGAAACAACACCTACTTAGAGCCAAGTTTTTGGTCGAGACAAACCACAACAATTTAAAATATTTCTTAAACCAAAAGAGCCTATCAGCAGAACAACAAAAATGGGTAAGTAAAATCCAAGTTTTTAACTTCGAGATTATATATAAGAAGGGAAAGGAAAAATTGTTTATTGATGACTTATCAAGGAAAGATTAGGGATATGTGACACTTTGTGTTATTTCAGTAGTCACTCTTGAATGGGTCTCAAATTTTCAAGACGATTACATGAAAAATGTGGAGATAAGAAAGATAATCAAGGAGGTTGAAAGTAGCAATGGAAAAAGCCCTAATTTTACATGGGAGAATAACATACTTTGGTACAAATGAAGGATATATTTACCCAGCTCTTCCAAGGTCAAATTTCAAATATTAAAGAAAATCATAATTCTCCCTCTATAGGCCACGTGGGATTTTTCAAAACCTACTACAATATACAATAATCCTTCTATTGGAAGGGAATGGATAATGATGTCCAAAAGTACATGGAAGAACATGACACATGTTAGTGCCAAAAGTTTGAATTAGTTGCTTCTCCAAATCTCCTTCAACCCCTTCATATTCCTATTAAAAAATGGATAGAAATTTCTATGGATTTTATCACAGGTCCTCCCACCTCAGATGGGAAAGATAGAATATTTGTAGTTGTATATTGATTAACCAAATATCCTCACTTCATTGGAATATCATCAAAATCCAAGGCTAGTCAAGTTGTTAATAGCTTCATAAAAAAATATCTATAGATTCCATGGGTTTCCCAAGGTTATTTTCAGTGATAGGGATCCCAAATTTACCAGTAAATTTTTGAAGGAATTATTCCATCAAGTTGGGACCATGTAACATCCCTATTTCCCCCAACTTGTAATTAATCATTAATTAGGATTACCATGTTGTGGCATGGGAACAATGTAAATGTATTATTGTTCAATTGCCAAATAACTGACTATGGGGGTGAATCCTTGAAAGTACTAGCCATGATATCACTAGAGGAAAGAATGTGAGAACAATAAAAGAATGATTAGTAAGAAAAGGACAGGTGGTTGAACCCTCAACTGCCCCCATGAATGGAAGCGTGGTCTAGCTGTAGAAGGTCAACCTAAAGTACCACAGGGTCTTGCGGACCCAAAATGGACCCATGGTTTCTTTCTTACAGAAGGAACTGAATAGGAGGAAGGTGTGTGCAAGGTACGTAAGAGGATATGAAGATAAGAGTGGAGAATGCGAGGATGCGGATTTGTCCAGTAGAAAATGAGATGAGGGCACAAGATTGATGTTGAGGAAGCATCTGATAAACCTCATTGAGGTCGTGACAGAGAGGGAGATCTATGATAATATGTAGAGAACGGGACCTGAGCAGAAGGCTGCGAACTTGATGCTAAGGAAGCATCTGACAAACCTCTCAGAAGATGCGAAAGAGAAAGGATCGATGAAAATTGGCATAAATTCCCTGGTGATATCATGGCTTGGCACGAGGCTAGCCAAAGTGCTAAGAATGAATGCCTCTAAGCCTATGGTTGGGTGGAAGGACGGACACCCACAATGACTTAGTTGGCTACCACCTATAATAGATAAGTAATCTTATATCATGTGTATTTAAGTGGTAACTTTTCATTAAAGTTGGATATCCTATGAATTTTGTAGGGATGGACATATTTTCTTAATGGTCATATTGTATCCTTTCAATTCTGCCTAATTGTGTATTTAAGAAAATAATAAATTATCTGGACTATACACGTAAATGCATGAGCCCTGTGGTCATGGATGATTTTAGGGGATAAATTTTTCTCATGGGCTAATTTTCCATGGTTTTTCCCAAAAAAATATTTGCTATTGTAAAAATGATTCGCCCAATTTCTATAGGATAAAATTATTTTACCTTAAAAATCGCCAAAATTTTATACAAACTATATAAAATTGTTAGAAATTTGATTTTTTTTATAAAAATATCGCCAAACATTTATAGTTGGAATATGAAGGATTAGTAATATTCACCAAGGTTTCTACATTTTAAAATAAATTTCAATCCTTAAAATCATCCCTGCCTATGGTGGCTCAAGTTAAAAATGAATGAACTCTGAATTGTTGAATTTGGGCATAACCTCATGTGTGCATGCCGATACTCCTAGTCATTCTAAAGGAAGGGGTCAGTCAAGCTTAGGAGAGGTAGTGCATGTGTGCACAAAGCCTCTGCGAGGCGGGCATAGATCGTGAATCCCCCCCTTAAGTTCTAGAGTTGATAGATGAGCGTAAGAGGTGTGCATAAGATTTATCTAAGCATTAAACTCATGAGAACTCAGGTAGAATAGTGAGTTTCGAGCCCCTAAAGGAGGGATCCTTTCATTTGAAAGACGAATGGATGAGATTAGTTCGGGAGGAGCTCAAGTTATTCACAATTGTCGGATCTGGAGAAGGACCACATAAATTAACCCTTCAAACCCTTCAGACTTTGCGAGTCCGATGAATTCAGCATATTCGTTGCACATGAGGTGAATCCATCGAAGTCCTGAAGTAAATATGGGTTGTAGATATGTCGATTCTTGGGACCTATCCCCACCATTGGATATACAATGTAGTCATCCCGGTGTTGACTACTTCGAGAGGACAGAGGTTTGGTAACACCAAAACCCTTGAAGTCCCGAAGTCCCAAAGTTTATGTGGACCGTGGATCTAAGGATCCTTTAGGATCCCTCATGATCGTTCGATCATGGGGACACGAGTATTAACATTGAGATCATGTGGGAGCCCATGTGTCGAGTGACGGGGTTGCCAAGTGTCCCTCTAGGAGTGGTGCCCACTGGGACCTAAAGGACCCTTAAATGGAAGTTACGAGCCGTAGATATCTGGGGTCACGTAGATACCCTCAAACCGTTAGATTGAGGTTGTGGTCAGCACAACGCTAATTGAATCCGGGAGAAAAGAGGATCTTTCATTGCGAAACTCCTAAAGAACCAAAGAGCTTAAGTATATTTGAGCCATCCAAGCCAAAGGGATAGGTGTCATCATATCCTAGACTGCAGAGAGAAGTCACTCCAGGAAGAACGAAGTGTGAAGGCACAAGGATTTCCAAAGGCCAAAGTCCTGAAGTCATCCCATCCGTCCATTGGAAGGGACGCATGGAAGAATATTTGCCATTTCGGAGGAAGTCGCTCTGGGAGAAAAGAGGATGTGTTGGACAGGAACTCCCCAAGGCCGGAGAGACAAAGTTCATCTGAACCATCCTACAGCTGAGGATGGATGTTAGCAGATCTTCCACTTCGAAAGATAGCCACTTAGCAGGAAATTGGGGTCATGCGAGTCAATAAATCTCGAACGTTGAATTCCCAAAGTAAACTAGGACCATTTATCAATAAATACGCGTGGCGCACGATCCTTAAATATGGAAGAAAATGCTCCGAGAAGAAAGGTTGTAGAAACATCTAAAGCTCCCAAACATCGAAATCCTGAAGTGAATCGAGGTCGTTGAAATCCTTGAGGACACGCGGTGGCAGATTGTGAACATCGAAGATTTTCCACTCCAGAGGATTCGTGCGGTGGTTGTATTGGCGCCTGTCATTTTGGCATGTGGTCATATCCCACAATCATATGAAAGTATAGAGGCATGGAAGAACCCGAAGAAATTGGGAGAGGATATCTACTAACTCTGAACTCGATTCAGAGTATGGATACCATGGTTGGAAAGCTCTGGAAGAGCAAAATGGAATAGAGACCTCGAATGAGGGTATTGATTCTCCTAATAAGAAAAAAAAAATTACGCCCCACCATGGGTGTGTTACAAATTGGTATCAGAGCACGGAAACAACACTTGGCCTACTTGGGCTCATGCACGAGTCGTATGAAAATATTTCTGGAGAAATTTAAGGGGTAAAACCCTATCTTACCGCATTTCTAAGAGTCTTAGAAAACCTCTACTGAAGAGAGGAATGAGATCCTTTATTGTTGATAGATGTTTTGGAAATTGGCACTATATGTTGCTAATGTTTCCAAATAAAGAAGTTGACTTCATTGTTCAATGTTACACACTGTTGTACAGTCATAAGATTCGGTTACCAAGGCTAAGATGATCCCGTGGAGAATATTAACACCAAACATAAATCATCTGCATAAGTTCCTTGAGTAGAAGGATGCAGATTCAAAATACAGTTGGGATTTTACCCCAACGATATTGAACCATGCTAGTTTGTGACAAAGGGAGCCTAGAATTTCTTGGGAAATGAAAGTCTATCCTATAGCAATGGGATTATGCTGAGAAACATTATAATTTAAACTAAAATAGCAATGTGAATGGATGGAAAGGATCCGTAGCAGTAATGATTATTGCTTTAATGAAGGGTTAAACCTATTTTAGGTGTATAACCCCTCACGATCATAGGAATGAGTTTGGTGACCATTCCCTTAAAAGGGAGAGCATGCACAACTCTCGGGTTTCAAGTGGACTGAGAAACAAATTTTTGTTTCTGCATACATGAATTGCCAGACATGGTTTTTCTAATCAAGCCGATAAACGGAGCTGTAGAATTATAGAGTGATTGAGTGAGAAATCACAACAACCTCCCTTTATTGATGGACAGGAAACTATTCTGCCAGAGTTCTTGTGGGAGGAGAAGAATGGCCTTTGCCCTGATTGTGATGAATAGAAGGAAGAATTCTAGATGTAATGGTCAAGACCGATCTCGGCCTAAAGAGACTTTGGATTTCTGAACTAGGATACTTAGTAAGTAGTCCAAATGGTATTAGACATTATTGTTAAAGTTAAGATAAAATGGTTGACTAAATGTTGATCCTGAATGTGGTAAAGGAAGTGTTGGGACACTTCTAGAATCCCAATGGGTCAGATTGACATCCAATGGTGGATGGTATCCATATAGATATAATTGGAAGCTAGTTTGGATGAATCTGTTACCTTGGGTATGGTTATAATTTCCCATAATGTATTTATGAGTTGGGTAATGTTGCAGGGAGGTTGAGGCAAGAATGTTTTCTTGCTAGATGTTATCGTATAAAAAGGGAACATAGTTATGACTATGTGTGATTCAACATCCATGTGGATGTCGTGTAAATGTATGCAAGCTCTCAACTGAGAGGGAAACTCAGTGTTGAGTGTTCCTATGAGGCTTGTCATAAGGATGGAAACAATATCATTAGAGGAGGATCTAGAAGTCTGATATGCCCATGTGCATGCATGACATGGAAAGGGTGCAAGCAATGAGCTTGCATGATGAATTTTTGGTTAGGCTTATGTGTGTTTATGTTGGAGTACATGGATTTAATGCATTGTGAAGCTTCTTGATATTAAGCCTGATAGTAACACGAGTTAGGTATGAATTATATTAAATGTGAAAGTGATGCACATGTATGATGTAAGGATATGTGTATACTAAAGGCACAATATGGCTTCCTTGATGAGTGATATGTAAGGCAAGAATTGCACTTGCCAAGATTAAGTGAAAACCATGGATGAATGGTTGAATATATTTTTAAAGAGTCATGAAAGTTCTATTTTGAATGATATATTAAAGGGGAATGTGCTCCATTCCCTCAGGAAATATGAGTATAAATAAATAAAAGAGTAAATGAGAAAGGATGGTCTATTGTCAGGATAAGAGGCAAATGATTATGCCTTGAGAATCACATGAGAATGATTTTTCAACAATCATGAGTCGACTAATTTTAAAGTAGAGATGTATGTAGGTTGTGAAATGTACCCATAGTAGCTACATACAGACTTGATTATGCATATGGTTAAGTACATCATGGATGTAAGTTAACAAAGCCATAATATGTATGGATACATAATTTGGGTGCATGACAAAGATACATGTTTATATTCCTTATAGAATATTTGGTAAACATCTAAAGCTAACTCAAGGCTGAGTCCATCACAGATAGTGATGGACGTGAAATAAGGAAGTTGCATGCTGAGGTAGTTCCCTATGGAAGAACTATGTGAAAACTTTATCAGGAGGTTAGAGTCACAACCTTAATAACTGTTGAGAAACTAGACAGTGAGCTACAAGCTTATATATATATATATATATATATATATAAGAATCCTGGATCACATTTTGAAATCATCATGTAATGAATAGAAGAATAATGAATGAATAAAGCAGTATGTTTGATTGAATAGGTTTGGTTGAAGCCATGTTAAGAAAAGGCAGTAAGGCCTTTAGAGATAACGCAGTTGGGCTGAAAAGTCCCAGGCGTTGTAGAAAGAATTGGAAGAAGGGGAGAGCCCTCAATTATTTTATTGCTGAGTATTATGTTTTCTCTAGGATGAGAGAGTTGGTACGTAGATGAAAGTAAATGTTGTGGCACCATAGTGATGGTGGTCGTATTGTTGTAGAAACACTCAATATTTGTTTGTGTTGCACTCATGAAAACATTAAGGATAACGTCATGAAGTGCATAAAGATGTGTTAGGACATGTCTAAAAATGTTTTATTGTCTTAACGTTATGCATGGAATTTTTGAAAGGAAATTGTATGCCGTGGATACCAAGGTAGGGTATGGATTAGGAAGAAAACCTTGATCGAATCAGGTTAACAGATATCCTGACAAAGGAGATGAATGCGAGCCTCTCATCAGAAGGAAACTGATCTCATTCGTCATATTGACTTCAATATCCACTGGGGTTAATGGATCAAACACCAATCATTCGATAAGATATATGACCCATATTCATTGTGGAGATCAAATGGGCACACGGGTTAACGGTGGAGCCTATGCCCATAATTTAATTTCAATACAATTTTGTTTTGAGTTTGGGGTCCAATCATAGATCAGATGACCCGTATTCATTGCAAAACGTGAAGGAGGAATTAACGGGCGTGCTAGTTCACAGTCCGCAATCAACCTACACCATTGATCTCATCAGGGTGGATGTTCAATGACCATGATTAAAAGAGTTGGGCGAACACTTTTCAAATTACGGATATTGAACTCTCCGATAAAGAGAGAGAACATTAGGGATTCCGCAATCACTATGAACCGTTGATATGTGAACGATCGATGGGTGGAACTACAAGAAACCCATGAGTTAATGCCACGTAAAATCATATTGTGATTGGGTTTGGTGGTTAGATTTGGCAAATCAAGCTCTTAGTCTAAATTCTCGATCAAATACTTCTATGCCGAAATTGTTATGTTTGGAATCGTATGGATAGAATCAATCTAGGGATAAGATCGATGACCCACGATCATTGCAGAGATTGCATATGCACACGAGTTAATGTCAAGACCTGTACCTATAATTTAATTTCAATATAGCATTGTTTAGAGTTTTGGATCTGATTGTAGATCGAATGACCCGTATCCATTGCGGATATCAGAAGGAGAATTAAACCACAATCTAGTTGAGGTTCCACAATCCTTGCAGTTGTTGGATCTAGGGGAAGACAGATCTTTTTCGTCGATTTGCAGACAAGGGGTTTAGCTAGGATCATACGCCTAGAAACGTGAGCTGAAAGGATAGCACCTGAAAGGAACAGATATGAGTTCACAAATCTCGATCACATGGTGAGAAAATGGAGTTCCTCCGGTCCATTCAAGGAAGATAGAGTTTAACACTCTGTGTTAGACTGTGGTCGCGAGGACTGGTTCTATGGGAATAAAGGTGCTCGTAGCTAGCATATTGCATGGAATTGCTTCAAGCAAGAGCATGTCTGCATGAAAGGAAGACAATGAACCTTCCATTGAGGAAGGAGGACCTTCCGAAAATTTTACTTACATTTTATGGATGTCAAAGGAAAGAAAATTTGGTTGACCATGAGTGTGGGCACCTTGGTTACTAATGAAGGAAGAATTCTTTGGCGCATTCAAGAGAAACATTTAGCTTCATGTGCGCTGATTTGGAAGCATTATTAGGCTATAGCAGGAAGCATAGTCCCGCTGTAAGAGTGAATGAAGAAGAATACAACATATGGTGAAGAGGTTGGATAAACTCCAACACACCATAGTAGGGTGCTTGTCACCAAGTGTGCCAGCTTGAAGATCAATGCAAGGGTGCATTGGGTATGAATGTGGCCATGAATATCGACATATCGATTAAAGTCATTTAATATTTGAATTTCACTTGGAAAATTTAATATGTTGACAGGATGATTACATAATAATAATATTTCACTTTTGATTTGTATCCTTGAATAGATGAAAATGACTTGGAATATTAGTAAGCATGATTTGGAAAAGATAATGTGCATGAAAACTAAAAATTTGTTTGGTTGAAGAATGTTGAAGTTGCAGGAGGAAAAGGGTCTTGGATATGGCAGTGTTGTAAGCCTATAAGGAAGACCAATTGCCTGCTAAGCCAAACTACAAGGAATGATATTTCCTTTTTGAGAAATTGAATTTGATTGTTAGTATGCACAATTCTGAAATTGTTTGTGAGCCACTACAAGTATGCGACGAAAATATAATGTGCATCAGAACTAACAATCTGTTTAGCTAAGGAATGAATTGCATGAATAAAGAGTCTTGGATATGGAATTATTGTAATGCCATAATGAAGACCAATTTTCTACTGAGCTAAAATGATATGGGGATGAAAGTCCCATGCTTGTGAATCTGTTCCCTGTGTGGAACAGATTTGGAAAAACAAAATGTGGAATTGGAAATCTGTAGGTGATAGATTTGCAATAAAATTTTGAAGTTTAGAATTGTGATGATGTCTCATGAATTTCTGTATGCCTGTGATACATGTGAGAAGAAAATATTTGTCCAGAAAGGAAAAATGAAGTCTGTCAAGATGAAGAGCATGAAAGAGGCCACTGTTGAGACATGAGAACCCTGTGGCAAGTCATGATTTCTTGAAATATGTTGTGTTGAGGTAACACAAGCCGAAGGGACGCCTCAACAAAGAAATTCTGAGGGAGACCTTGATTATAAGGCTCGATAAAGTCTCTAGGATTCTTCTTGTGCGAGAAAACCTTGGGAAGGAAAGATGGATCGCCCGAAGAACTCTATAACAGAAAAGGGGATGCCTGAGCCTCGGTCGGGAGGGTGAGTGACCGCAAGGAAGAGGAGACTCTAATAGTTCTTTTAAACTATTGATTGGGATCATGCACACAATGGGTATTTCTGGAAAAAATAGTGAGGTTGGATAGCAAGACAGCCATGTGGATGCAAACCCACGAACTGCATAGATAAGTATTGTGCTAGATTATGAAATTTCCGTCTTGAATTTTGAACAATAGTAAGATGTTTTCACATAAAATTGTGATTAATATGCTTTTTGTCCCAAAATTATTGAAGGCGGGTGACGAAGGTTAAGATTCTAAAAAAGGACCTTACCAAAAAGAAGGTCAAGACTTCTTAAGCGACTAAATGAGAAAGGCATGATAGATGTTACTGAGAAAGAACACCGAGGACGGTGTTCCTTTTAAGGGGGAGGGAATTGTAACATCCTTGTTTCCCCCAACTTGTAATTAATAATTAATTAGGATTACCATGTTGTGGCATGGGAACAGTGTAAATGAATTATTTTTCAATTGCCAAATAACTGGCTATGGGGGTGAAGCCTTGAAAGTACTAGCCATGACATCACTAGAGGAAAGAATATGAGAATGATAAGAGAACGATTAATAAGAAAAGGAAAGGTGGTTGAACCCTCAACCACCCCCATGAATGGAAGCATGGTCTAGTTGCAGAAGGTCAACCCGAAGTACCACAGGGTACTATGGACCCTGAATGGACCCGGGGTTTCTTTCTAATAGAAGAAACCAGATAGGAGGAAGGTGCATGCAAGGCACGCAAAAGGATATGAAGAGAAGAGTGGAGAATGTGAGGATGGGTATTCAACTAACATAAAATGAGATGAGGGCACGAGCTTGATGATGAGGAAGAATCTGATAAACCTCATCGAGGCTGTGACAGAGAGGGAGATCTTTGAGAGTATGCAGAGAATGGGACCAGAGCAGAAGGTTGTGACCTTGATGTTGAGGAAGCATATGATAAACCTCGCAGAATATGTGAAAGAGAAAGGATCGATGAGAATTGGCATGAATTCCTCTGAGCCTATGGTTAGGTGGAAGGACGAACACCCACATTCACTTAGTTGGATACCACTTGTAATAGATAAGTAATCTTATATCCTCTATATTTAAGTGGTAACTCTGCATTAAAGTTGGATATCCTATGAATGTTGCAAGGATGGACATGTTTTCTTAATGGTCATACTCTATCCTTTTCATTCTGCCTAATTGTGTATTTAAGAAAATAATAAATTCTCTGGCATGTATACGTAAGTGCCAGAGCCTTGCAGTGGCTTATGTTAAAAATGAATGAACTGTGAATTGTTGACTTTGAGCATAACTGCACATGTGCATGATGATACTCCCAGTCATTCTGAAGGAAGGGGTCGGTCAAGCTCAGTAGAGGTAGTGCATGTGTGCATAGAGCCTCTATGAGGTGGGCAGAGATCAAGAATCCCCCTCTTAAGTTATAGAGTTGATAGATGAGCGTAAGAGGTGCATGGAGGATTTCTATAAGCGTTAAGCTCAGGAGAATTAGCGCAAAATACTTAAGTATTTAAGGAGTTGATAGAAATGAGGTAGAATAGTGAGTTTCGAGCCCCTAAAGGAGAGATCCTTTCGTTTGAAATACGAATGGATGACATTTCTTCGGGAGGACCCAAAGTTCTTCACGATTGTTGGATCCGGAGAAGGAACATAGACTTTAACCCTTCAATCCCTTCGAACTTTGTGAGTCCAATGAATTGAGCATATTCATTGCACAGGAGGTGAATCCCTCAAATTCCCAAAGTAAATATGGTTCGTAGATTTGTAGATGCCCGGGAACTATCTCGATCATCGGATCTATGATATAGTCAGCCAAGTTTTGACCACTTTGGGAGGAAAGAGGTTTGGTAATACCAAAACCCCCGAAGTCCCGAAGTTGATGTGGACCGTGGATCTAAGGATCTTTCGGGATCCCGCACGACCGTTCGATTATGGGGACGCGAGTATTAACGTCGAGATCATGTGGGAGCGCATGTGTCGCGTGATGGGGTTGCCAAGTGTCCCTCTCAGAGTGGTACCCAATGGGACCCAAGGGACCCTTAAATGAAAATTACGAAGCCGTAGATCTCTAGGGTCGCGTAGATACCCTCGAACCGTAAGATTGAGGTCGTGGTCAACCCAACGTTGACCGACTCTGGGAGAAAAGAGGATCTTGCATCGTGAAACTCCCGAAGAATCGAAGAGTTGAAGTAGATCTGAGTGGTCCAAGCCAAAGGGACAGGTGTTGTTAGATCCTGGACTCCAGAGAGAAGTCACTCCAGGAGGACCGAAGTGTGAAGGCATAAGGATTTCTGAAGGCCAAAATTCTGAAGTCATCCAAGTCATCTATTGGAAGGGATGCATGGCAAAATATCTACCATTGCGGAGGAAGTCACTCCAGAAGAAAAGGGAATGTGTTGGACAAGAACTCTCGAAGGTCAGAGAGTCGGAGTTCATCTAAATTGTCTAACAGCTAAGGACGGGTGTCAGCAGATATTCCACTTCAGAAGATAGCTACTTTGGAGTAAAGTAGGGTCACATGAGTCAAGAACTCCCAAACGCCGAAGTCCCGAAGTAAACCAGGACCATTGCTCGGGAAAGACGTGTGGTGCAAGATCCTGAACTCCAGAAGAAGATGCTCTGGGAAGAAAGGCTACAAAAACGTATGAAGCTCCCAAATGCCAAAGTCCCAAAGTGAATCAAGGCCATTGAAATCCCCGAGGACCATGACGGTGGATTGTGAACTTCATAGATTTTCCACTCTGGAGGATTCGCATGGTGGTTGTCTTGGTGCCTGCCGTTTTGGTTTCTAGTCATATCCCACAGTCATATGAAAGTACAGAGGGATGGAACAACCCAAAGAACTTGAGAGAGGATATATGCCAGCTCTGAAATTGGTTCGGAGTATGGATACCATAGTTGGAAATCTCTTGAAGAGAAGAATGGAATAGAGACCCAAAATGAGGGTATTGATTCTCCTAATAAGAACAAAATTTTTATGCCCCACCATGAGTGTGTTACAAACCACCTTAATCATGAGTATGTCTTTCCATCCACAAATTGATGGGCATATTGAAGCAGTAAATAAATTCCTGGAAGGGTACCTATGAAATTTTGTGAATGATTGTTAGTTACAATGGAAAAATTGGTTTCATTTGGTGGAATGGTGCTATAATACCACATATCACATTTTGAAAAAATTAACTCCCTTTGAGGATTTATATGGCTATCCTCCCCAGTCGGTAAAAGAGTATGTTGTCACCAATTTCAAAACACTTGCAATGGAAATTTACCTAGCCACTTCTAATGAAATCTTTTGTATCCTCAAGACTCATCTTGAGCAGTCAAGGAATTGAATCAAACAACAAGCAGATGTGAAGACAAGAAATCGTGAATTTGAGGTAGGATATTGGGTTTTCTTCTGTCTCTAACCATACAAACAAAACTTTCTCAAAAATTACAAAAACCATAAACTTGCGCCCAATTTGTATGAGCCCTATCAAATCCATAAGAGGGTAGGCCAAGTAGCCTATGCCCTAGATATACCCAACAATAAGAAATTGCATGATGTTTTCCATGTCTATTATTTGAAGAAAACATTGGGCACAAAAACCCATGTATAGATAGACTTTCCTTTCCTTCCTGCTTTTATTGTATATAAGGTTGATCAAATTATCATTGTAATTATACTAGAATAATGTGTGTGTGTGTGTGTGTGTGTGTAGTATGATATTAATATATATCATGAGAATTTTTAGGAGGTGTCATGTGTAATATTTACCCCAACAAACAAATAAAAAAAAAAAAAATTATAAATCCATTGTTGCTTGAGTTGGCACCGTTCCTGAAGGAAGTTTATCCCTATTAGATCTTGGCTATTGATGTCGGATATATAGGGTGCTTTCCCTCTTCTTTCCTTGGCTATAGAATATATGACCAAAATCTCTGACACCAACTAATACAAAATTGATTAGCCTAGAGGTTGAAAATAAATAAGAGAGTTATTGTTTCATTTTTAATCATTCATTCTTCTAAATATAATCACCCTTTTATATAGGCATATAGAATAGAGGTGTCATGTTTGATCATGTCTCCCTTTTTATTTTAATAAACATATTATAGATAACTATTTATTAATTATCAATCACAAATCAATCTCTAACAACAATTCTACTTATTATTCTCCAATTCATCTTCTCTCCATTTCTATACCAATAATGGGTGAGAATTTTCACTTTTTTCAAACGATTGAAAAATATGAATGTGAATGGATTTATGGAAATAATTTTAATGGATAAGAAGAGGGAAATATCTATAAAAAATCTAAAAAAAAACAAATCAAAATAATAAAATCACATAATCATGATTCTTGTGTCTCATGGGGGCTTCACATTGTTGGGGGGATGTTGGGTATGAGGGGGTTTAAAGGTATTGGGGGCTATAAAAGGGGTGTTTTGTATAAAAAAAAAAAGTACATGTCATAAAAATAGTGGTTATTTGTATTAGAAATATGTATTGGGAGGGGTTTCAAAACGAGGATTTTGGGAAGTATTTATCAATATCTAGTGAAATTAGAGGTATTATTTAATACCCCACAATTGTAGGAGCTATGCTATAGGTTGACTGAATCCAAACCTTGTGTTTTGTCCTTGTTTAAGATAGGTTGCAAGTGAACTTTTGTTAGGATCTTGTTGGAGGGTTAATCCATATTGAGGTTCATTCTCAACTACAAAAGCCATTGACACACCCATATTATGTGTACATCCAAGTGGAAATGAAAAATACTCGTGCATATATATATATATATATATATATATATATATATATATATATATATAACCAAAAACACTTAATCTTCAACAAAGATAAAGATTATCTTTTTTCAAAGGATTTAAATAATGAATTAAAGTTCCTATCAAATAAGTACAATATTGAAGACCTCTATCATAATTACACGACAACCCTTTCTACTTTCATTAGTAAGTTCTCTATCGAGGTGTTGTGTTAAAATAAAAATAGAATAACCAACCCTTGGTATTATAATGAATGAAGATTGCCAGAAATCCATTAGTGATGCTTCTAATGAGTCATCAAAATCCAAAAATTTAAATAGGTACAAAGACCTAATTAAAAAGGAAAAAAGGTATTATACAAATAGGAATGAAGAGAATATTTTTCACCTATCTAAGCTAAATCCTAAAAAAAATTAGAGGAAAATTATGACTCGTAAAACTAAAGAAAAAAGTACAATTCATTTGAGGCACTGGAATTCCTACCTTAAAAATCTTTACAAATCCCTTGATGTCATGGACAACATTCAAACCTTTTCTATAAAGGAATAAGTTTTTTCTATAGAAGACATGGATTTTGGGGTTAACTGGCTCACAAAAGGGAAAGATAAGGACATTCAAGACTACCAAACAAAAATTTAAAAAATTGGAGGTCCTATCATCATCCCTCACATCTACAAGCTCTTAATTTTAGCAGTGAAGCAAGGCTTCCCAAAACCTTGGACTCAAATCCTCATTGTTCTTATTTTTAAAAGTCGAAGTAAAAGCAACTCCTCTAATTGAAGGACCATTATGATTACCCCCCCTTTAACCAAGTTGTATCGTATTACTTTGGAAAAGAAGATTAGGATATGGCTAAAAATCCACAGAAAAAGAACTAAAGGCCAAGCTAGACTTGGGATCTATCATTTAGTTGTGGACCACCTTGTTCCACATAGGATTATTGCAGAGGAGTGTTGCAATAATAAAACCAACTATCTTTGTTGTTTTGTTGACTTTAGAAAATATTTTAACATGATGCCTAGGACTAACCTTTGGAATAGGCTATAGGCTCTAAAAGTTCATTTCGAGCATAGAGATGTTTCGATAATGTTGTACAAGAATGTTATTGCGAAGTTTAGGAACACCAGGGGTTGGTTGGAAGAAATTAATTGTAATGTAGGAGTTAAGGAAGGTTGTCCCATGTCCCCTACTCTTTTTGGCATATACATTGACAAGTTAGAGGGTTGTTTGGAAGATGAAGGTTGTGTCGACTTGACACTAGTTGGTATAGTAATCATCCTCCTTCTATACACTGATGATATTTCTCTTATGCAAAGGATACCTATGATCTCGACAAAAAACAAAAAAGTCTCAAGGATTTATGCTCTGAATAAACAACAACTTGGACAAAGTGACTTCATACAGATATATTGAAATCAATCTTCATCACAAGCGCAATTCGAACTATAGCGTTGACAAAAGGATAAATGGAGGGTGGAAATATTATTATGGGCTTGAAAAAAAATGTAAATTAGTGGACCCTTGGTTATGGGATAAGAAGAAACTCCTCTTTAAACTCTATCACACATGTTATCTTATATGGTTGTGAACTTTGGTATTGTAGCATCTTTAGAGAAACGTGGAGAAAGACAGAGAAAATGAAAAAGTGTTTTAAAACTTATAATCTTAAAATCAAAAGAAATACACCCTAACCTATCATCCTTATATAAGTGAGTCTTTCCCCCATTGAGAGAGTAACTATGACTAGGTACCTAATGTGCAAGACCAAGATAAACAACATGGAAGACAAGAGTCTTCCTAAGTTTTCTTACAACTCCTATGAAACCACCTGCAACCTAATCGAGGTTGGAATAAAAATTCCAAGTCTTGGATAAATAATTAGGGTATAAAGGAAGAGGTCAGTCTCCAGAATAACAATAACATTGAGAATGTTGTTACATCTAAATTTGAGGTGAAATTGTGGTGTGATAAAGAATTAGAAGATAAAAAAAAATTAAGATACTATAAGGAGGTGATCAACCATAATATATAAGATCAAAAGTATTTCTTTGTATCAACTAGGGTAAAGAAGAAAATCAACATTTCCAAAATAAGGAAAAACTCTCATGAGCTCCATAGTGAAATAAGGCATCGGAATGGGTTGAAAGAATTTGTCATAATTGTAAAACTGTGAGGGTTGAAGATCAAAGGCACTTTCTCTTATATTGTCCTGCATACATCCACATTAGATCTCAATTTCAAAATATGTGTTACAATATCGACCTTATTAACCTTTTTACTCATCAAAACTATGGTAATTTAAGAATGCTTATCTTAAAGTTTTTTTAGCATAGAAATAAAATTTAAAAAAAAAAACAAGTAATTTCCTTACCTTAACGTCCATAGACCAAATTTGTTCCCATTGGACATTAATCATCATCATCATCAACATCAACATCATCATCATCATCATCATCATCATCATC